>CM057379.1:52720000-52952500 GCA_030015415.1 Cynopterus sphinx
AATGTCTTATCAGTCTCATGGAAATATTAGATAATTTTACTCTTTTTTATTGAATTTATCATTAGTATAGACTTAACTTTTATGTGATTTATTTTTTTTCAATGAAAAATTAGGTGATAAAATAAGTAGAAAATGTTATCATCATTTGGGGTCACTTTAAATACACAATCTTCTAACTAAATAGAAATAAAGCTTTTTTTCAGTTAACAATATGAAATGTCAGTTCTACCAGTGAACTTCTCAGTGAACAAAATGGTAATATTAAAAGAACATCGATAAATATTAACGAGAAGTTTCAACAGAGGCCACAGAGTGGATAAGGAAATCAAATTACCTTCTCAGTCCTTGGAGCCATTATTAGAATTTTGAGGCTCAGAAGGAGAAAAAGCTTGTGCATCTTACATTGCTTTGCCTTGCTTACAGATTACCATAAAATTTTATTCTTAGAAGTTATCCTGAGCACTAAATTTTCTTAAAAATGATTTTGGTAAGTCAGGATTATGTGATTAAGGTTTCACAAAGTCTCAACTGGAATTAATTTCCAGAAGACACTATTCCGTATCCCTTGGTTCAGCATTTCATTCTTGATAGTTTCACAATAATGTCAGCCTACAGGCAATTTTACCAGCCAATTTTCACTCTATTTTTAGATTATTATTATGATAATATATATGATACATCTGAAAAAAGGGAGGCAAAATAGTGGTTGGGAAAAACATAGTAATACAAAGGTAGTTTTATGAAATTCTAGCTTTAGCTAATTTTGCTTCAGAATATGAAAGTGCACAATTTGTCCATTTTTGCTTACTCATTTAACATCTCAAACATTTTATAAATGAGACTGCATTTTCATAAATTATTTCTCACTTAGTATAAAAACAGATCTGAATATTTTGCTATTGAAAAGAAATTGTACTTTCATTAGATTACCCAAAAACAAATATTGTGGTGATTTTTTCTTGAATCGAATATGAAAAGTAATCATTTTGCATAAACTTGCTAAGGTTCACATCTCAAGCTGAGAAAAATATATATCTTTTTTTTAAAGCCACTCAAGCAAGATTAGTAAATGTGTGAACCCTGAATAGTGAAGGCCTTTTTTCTCAGCAAATAGGTGATGATTTTGAAGTTAGCAATGTGCTATCTGTAAAAATATGGACCATGAATGTCAACCTTTAAAGTTAAATAAAAATGCTCATTTATAACTGAAAGACTTTTAAGCACATGTGCACTAGTGTGGAGATATTGTTTTGTTTATGTGAAGCCAGTGTTTTCTGACAAAATTTTTGAAAGTTGAGGAGGGATGGAACTACATATGGGAAAGGAGATTACAGTCACTGTATTAAAATTAATCCACAATATTTTGAAAGCAAATAAAAAATCCATTTTTATATCTTGTTTTTAATTGAGTCAGGTCGCAACCTCTTTGAAAATTACATGATATGTTACTCATGCCACAAGACCTTTTTGATCTTTAGTTGACTTGGAGTTTTGACCTTGCCTCGGAACACAAAGCATTTGTGTTAACTGATGGAGAGGTCACTGAGCTTACAGCACAGTTTTTGTGTTTTATTTTAACAGTTCAATAATAAGGTGAAGAGGAACACTCCTGAGTGACCATAATAGATTTATTGCCTTTTTTTCTTATTACGACTTCTTAAGATAATTGTTTTCAGAATTATAATATCTTTTTAGAACTTCTGGACTTAATATTGATTTGTGCTGGTCAGATTCTATTTCTGTTGTTTCACATTGTGTTAATTTTTATTAATTTTATTATATTTGAGAACTCTTAGAAAGTTTATTTAAAATTCATTGCTTGACCAGAAACATCCTGCATATATTTTTTCTAAAGATAAGCTCTAATTTATGGTTCTTTCTTCAGAATTATTATATTAAATGTTAAAGTGATGTTCAAATGTTGATATGTTATTTATGTGTGTATAAACATACCATTTTATATGTAAAGATGTATTTAACATAGGCAACTTCATAAAAATACTTTTTAATTAGACATGTTACAAACCTCATGTAGTAACTGAAAAGGCTTAAACTTCAGTAAAAAATAAAACAACAGCATTCTTTTCAAGAATGTATTATGTCTGAATAAGACATCTAAATGTTTGATTTCTAAAACAGCAGTCTTTAAACCAGGATAGTTTTCCCTAAAGTCATATTGATCTTGATGACTTTAACATTTGTTAATTTTTTTCTGAACATTTCTCTGTAAGTGAAAATTGATCATTTTACTTTTAGGTACCCAATCAGAGCTACAGAAGACTATACGAACACTAACATACAGGATGATCATCTAGTCCCAGAGTTTCAGATGTTAGTTTACCACATGTAGGGAAATAGTGTATTAAGAAGTTTGGAATGGAAAACTTTTTTATATTTAATTAGCTAGTTTCTCATTATTAGTTATTATGCCTAAAAGGATTTTATTACATAAAATTATGGTAAACAATTTTTCGTGTATTTTTTTAAAGAGAGAATATTTTGATGAGTGAGATCTCTATTTACTCAACAGTTTTACCTGAAATATTTTCTAATAATTTCCCAAGATAAAAGAAACTAATGTTATTATTTTCTTTTAATATGCACTTTATTGATGGATAGTTAACATAAAATAAAAATGCACACATGCGTATAGTTTGATGAGTTTTGATAAATATATACATAAGTGTAACCATCATAATTAAGCACTAAGTATTTCTATCACCCCTAATGAGTAAGTAGCCTTGTTACTCTTTGCAGTCAATATTTCCAATGCCAGAATCTGGCAACCACTGCTCTAATTTCTGTTCCTTGAGAGTAGGCCAGTTCTAGAGTTCCACATAAGTGAAATAATTCAGTTTTAATTAATTTATTTATTGGTCTAACCTTATTTGCTCAGAATGATGTTTTGGAGTTATGCCAAAATTTTTCCACGAAGCAGGTTTCTTTTTCCCCCTTGAGCATCATGTTGTATTATATACCATACTAACCTTTATCCATCCTTCTATTGATGAAATTTTCTTTTGCTTTTCAGCTATTTTGAATAATGCTGCTATGAGCATTTATGTCTGAGGCATTGTGTAGGTAAGTGTTTTCATAACTGTTGGGTAATTGTTGGTTCTTTTCAATTTCTCTCAGAAATGTTTTGTAATTTTCAGTGAGTAAATGCTAGTATAAAATTGATTTGGGAATGAGATACGTATTTTAAATGTTTTTCTTTAATTTGATAATATTTTTTTTTGTAGATTTTGACATCTGTATCTATGAGGGTCATTGGTCTGTAATTTCCTGTTTTTATAATGTTCATGCCTGATTTGAGTATCAAGGATGTCCTTTTCCAATATCAAAGTCATAATACTGGTCTCCAAAAGTAACTTGAGAAACTTTTTCTCATCTGTTTTCTGAAAACATTTGTGTAAGCTTGAAATTATCTCTTTAATATTTGATGGAATTTACCAGTGCAGTCATGTGGTCTCAGGGGTTCATTTGTGAAAACTCTTTAAATTATAAAGTCAATTTTTGTATTAAAGATAGGTTATTTATATTTTCTCTTAATTCTTCTGGCAGTTTTAGTAATTTGTGTCTCTACAAGCATTTGTCCATTCCATTTAAACAGACTATATTGGTGTTTGTTATTTGTAATATTCTTCCTATATTACTGTAACATCCATAGATTCAGTGGGATAGTACTTTTTCATTCTTGATTTTAGTTAATTTTCGTCCTCTATTTTTTACTTGCTCAGTTTAAAGGTTTTTGAATTTTATTTATTTATTTATTTGTTTGTTTGTTTGTTTATATTCAAATAACTTTCGGTTTCTTTTTTCCCCTGCATTTGTTTTATGGGCTAGGTCATTGCTTTCTTCTCTTTATTATTTGTGTCCTACTTAAGAATTAATTTTTTTCTATCACAATTTTTTTTCTCTTCCATTGATTTTTATTTTATTTTGTTTTATTTTATTATTTTCAAGTATATAGTACATTGGTTAGACATCTACATATTTTATAAAATAATCCCCTTAATTGCTTTCTCTCCTCTTGTTCTCTACCTAGCCATTACATTAATGCTAACTTCATTCCCTATGCTGTGCTCTCCATCCCCATGACTATCCGTAAACTGCTAATTTGTTCTTCTTTAACCCTTCACTCCATTCTCCCAGCCCCCCTACCCCCTCCCCTTTGGCCATCACCAGATTGTCCTTTATATTTGTCCATCACAATTTCTTGAGGTAAAAGCTTACATTATTGATTTTAATTACTCATTTCTTATATATTATTTAAAGCTAAAAATTCTTCCCAAATTATTCTTTTGGATTTGTTCTCCAGATTTTCATATGTTGCATTTTTATAATTATTTTTTTAAAATATTTTCTAAATTTGATGAAATTTCTCCTCCTACCACAGGTATTTTGCTATATAGGGCCTGTTTTCAAATTTGGGGATCTTTGGAGTTGTTTGTGTTGTGTAGTTTCTCATAAAATTCCATTGTGATTAGAGAACACGCTCTCTTTAATTTCTATCATTTAAAATTTGTTGAGTTTTTTGTGGCCCAGCATATGTTCTATATTGGTGAATGTTTTATATACAATAACACAATGTATTTCCTGCTTTTATTAGATGTAGTGTTTTATACATTTTATTTTTTACTTTCTATAAATCCTAGTCTTCCGTATCCTTATTGATTTTTTTACTTGCAGTATCAGTTACCGAGAGAGTTTAAGGTCTAGTATAATCACAAAATTGTCTATTCTTTTAGTCCTATAGTAGTTTATATATGAATATACATATATTTGCATATATGTACAATTGCTCTACAATACTCCTCCCATCCATGAGATAATTTTCAAGACCCATAGTGGATGCCTGAAACTGCAGATAGTACCAAACTTATATATACTATGTTTTATTCCTATACATACATACCTACAATAAATTTTAATTTATAAATTAGGTTCAGTAAGAGATTAACAATAATTAGAACAATTATAAAAATATACTGTAATAAAAGTTATGTGAATATGGTCTGTCTCTCAAAATAACTTATTGTACTATAGTCACCCTTTTTGTGATACTACGAGATGATAAAATGCCTACATAATGAAATTAAGTGAGGTAAATGACGTAAGCATTGCAACATAGTGTTAGGCTGCTACTGACCTTCTGAAGGTATGACAGAATGACAAGCTTTGAGCCACGAAGTTGTCATGTCTTTCATCCATAAATTTAATACTTTTCATCTTAACTAAGCACAATGCACAGTGGCTATTTTTGCCATTTGAGGTATGACAGCAAAAACTAGCATGAATTTCTTTTTCCTTCACATTTTCACCAATATGAGATTTGTTTTTACCAACCTCAGCATACAATTGCTTTGTTTTTCTCTACTAAATATGTTGAGAGCTTTCAATTTTCATTTAAAGCATCTATGGCTTCTCTTCAGCATATCTGAATTGAGAATATCACCACTTTTGCACTTTGAGACCATTATTAAGTAAAATAAGGGTTACGTGAACACAAGCACTGTGATACCATGACAGTAGACCAGATAACAGAGAGAGCTACTAAGTGACTAGTGGGTGGGGAGCATATACAACGTGGATACACTGGACAAAGTAATGATTCCCATTTTAGATGGAATGTAGCCAGCTGGTGTGAGATTTCATCACATACTTAGAATGGCCTGCAATTTAAGACTTATGAATTATTTATTTCTGGGAGTTTCTGTTTAATATTTTCAGATTATAACTGACTACAAGTAACTGGAACCACAGAAGGTGAAACTGTGGTTACGGGGAGAGACTATCATATTTGCTATATTTACATACGTGTGTGTGTATGTGTGTATACACACTTTCCTATTTGTAAACATTTAGTTTTGCTATGTGTTCTAAATTAATTGATCCTGTATTATTATGGTATTTTTGCTCACCTAGTAATATTCTTTATTCTAAAGCTAATCTTGTAAGTTACTAATAGAGATACTGTCTTATGATCTGTATTTTGAATGCTATATATTTTCTCATAGTTTTACTTTAATCTTTCAGTATATTTATAATTATAGTGTGTGTCTTAAAGGCTGGATGAAGTTGGGTTTTGTCTTTTAGTGGATAAATTCTGAAAAGCTACACATATTAATTAGAGTATTTAGGTCATTTATATTTACTATAGTTTATATATTATCAGGCTTAAGTCTACTATTTTTGTATTAGTTTTCCATTCATCCATGTATTTTTATTCTTTTTTGGTTTCCTTTTTGCTTTCTTTTCTATGGACTTATAAAAATGTCTTTGGTTGTATATCCTACAGTGACTTCTTATAGGTATTTCTACTATAATTCAGTAGTAGTTTTAAGGTTTTAACATGCATTATTATTTTTTCATAGTCTACATTCTCATTGTAATAATTACATGTCTCTCCATTTTCCAGAGTGAACGACCAGGTGCATTACTTTGTTTTGACCACTGAATTTCATTTTATAATTGTCTTTCAGGGATGTCTCTAAAAGGGACTCTTGTTGTACCTGTCCACTTTTGGGTAGCGACTGCATGTCATGCATGACCATTGTAAATGAAGCCCAGGTTTTCTCTTTCTCTATCACTTGATGGTAGGGAACTCCCCCATAAAATCATAGGTGCAGCCTGCAAGAGATAAAGTATTATGGCAGGAATAGGATTTGGGCCATTTCTTTGTATAACTTGTGCCTTCAGGGATTGTTTGGGTCTGATCTTTACATACCACTTTGATGATGGGATCCTGCTGTATGTGCTTGGTGGGTTAAATAACACTCGCTTCACAATGGACAATTCAACTCACGTGGTACTTGGTGGCTCATCATTAAGCATTTGTTTCTACTAAGGGCCAGTAGTAGGCCAAAAGCTATTTCTCAAAAGGAGAGTAGTTATCCACAGAGAATGGCAAGATTTGCACCCAAATCCTAAGGGTTTGCTCTGTGATTCACCTATAGGGTCCTGCCAAAAGTACCTATCTGACAATGACAGTTTAAACACCACTAGATGTGCTGGATCATATGATCCAAGTGGCAGAACAGTTTTCATGGCAGCCTGGAACTGTTGCAGAGCCTTCACTTGTTCTAGTTCCTACTCAGAAATAGCATCTTTTGGGTTTACTCAGTAAATGGACCAGGGTAGCACATTTCTATGAGAAATACATTGCCTCTAAAATCTAGAAAGGCCCAGAACAAGAGAGTATCCAATCTGACCTCAAAATTTATTATCTCATTCAGGCCATTTCCAAATTGCTTCCAATGGATCAGCTCCATTTGGAAATTAAAGTGGAAAATCCTGCTAAGCTTTGTTTGAGTCTATAGCAGAAATTAGTATGCGAGATATTATAGAACTCCTGAATATCTCTTAGACCACAGCCTGAAGGAAATCTGAAAATAGGTGTGTAGTACCAATAGAATAGCCTATAATGGAATGTTCATTTATAACCTAAAACTTTTTACTTTTGTGAATAGTTCCATTTTAGTATAAATTGGTCTTTCAGTTTTCCTCCATAGACATGAACTAAGCAAAGTCATCTTATTACATCAAAATCTTTAATTTCCTATAGCTGGAAACTGTTAAGGATTTGATTAGAACCAAATAACCCCATACATATAGGAAAGGTAAAAAAATTGAGAAGTACTTTGTTTTAATGAATCTGAAACTGTGTACATAGGGCCTGAAGGCCATAACTGAGCTCACCTTTCACTGACTGCAAAAATAGTGAATGTATTTTTTAAAATAAAATCTAGATTTGTAGGCATAACATATAGTGAGATAGAAAGGCAAAATCTCTTTTATTTAAGTTTATTCTTATTGTGGTGATATTGCTTAACAAATACTGTAAGTTTCAGGTATATGATACAACAGTAAGGCATATATATATATATATATATATATATATATATATATATATATATGTATGTGTGTATATATATATATATATATACACACACACACACACACACACACACACAAACACACATATATATATATATACTGTATTGTGTGTTCACTGCTCACAGTTAGATTTCTTTCTGTCACCATATATTTTACTCCATCTACCTCCCTTATTCCCGCCACCCTCTGGTAACCACTGCTCAATAGTTCATGTCCATTAATCTCTATTTGTCCTGTTCATTTGTTGCTTTTAGGTTTATATCCTGCATCTAAGTGATATCATGTGGTTTTCAACTTTTTCTGTCTGGCTTATTTCACTGAGCATGATTATTTCAGGGTTCATCCATGTTGTTGCAAATGACAGCATTTCATCTCTTATGACTAATATTCCATTGTATATATGTACCACAGCTTCTTTAGCCAATTATCTATTGTAGGACACTTTGGTTGCTTCTATGTTCTGGCCACTGTGAATAATGCTGCTATAAATGGTGTGCAAATATTTTTTTTGGATATAAGTTTTGAAGTCTTTGGGGTAAAAACCCATAGAGGAATTGCTGAATGACATTGTAGATCAAGTCTCAGTTTTTTGAGGAACCTCCATACTGTTTTCCATAGTGGTTTACAAATTTGCAGTCCCACCAGCAGTGTATGAGGGTTCCTTTTTCTCCACATCCTCTCCAGTATTTGTTATTACTTGTCTTGTTGATTATAGCCATTCTAACAGGTGTGAGTAAAATGGTATCTCATTGTGATTTTGATTTGTATTTCCCTAATAGCCAGCAATATTGAGTATCTTTTCAAATATTTGTCGTTTGTATGACCTCTAGAAAGAAGTGTCTGTGCTGATCCTTTGCCCATTTTTTGATTGAATTGATTCTTTTTTTGTTGTAATTGAGTTGTTTGAGTTCTTTGTATATTTTGGATATTAAGCCCTTATAGGAAAGCGTTGCTTGCAAATATATTTTCCTATTCGGATGGTTGCCTCTTTACCTTGTTGATGGTTTCTTTTGCTGAGCAGAAGATATTTAGTTTGATGTTGTCCCATTTATTTATTTTAGTTTTTACTTCCCTTGCTTTTGAGGTCAGATTCATAAAACCCTATTTAAGTACAAGTTCCTTGAGTTTCGTTCTTATGATTTTTTCTCTACATTTTATTGTTTCTGGTCTTATATTCAGGTACTTAATCCAGTCTTGCTTCATTCTTTTGCAGATTGATTTCCAATTTTTCCAGCACCACTTAATTAAGAAGATTTTCTTTCTCCACTGTATGTTTTTGTTTTTTTTTGTCAAAAATTATTTCCCATATAAATATGGGTTTACTTCTGGACTCTCAATTCTGTTCCACTGGTTCACATGCACATGCATGCACGTGTGTTTGCCAATACCATGCTGTTTTAATTACTGTCGTTTTGTGATATAATTTGAAGTCGGGCAGAGTGATGCCTCCAGCCTCATTATTTTTTCTCAGGATGGCTTTGGAAATTGGGGTCTTTTGTGTTTCCATATAAATCTGATGATTTTTTGTTCTATTTCCTGTGGTCCTTCTTATTTTATTTTATATTCTTCAGTTCTGAATCTTTGGCAGTGGTCACCATTACAAATACTTAGAGGATAGTTACATATATAGTAATCCATTTTCTTCTGTATCTGCCTTGTCTCCATTCTCCTTTGAAAATTTGAATCTTTGAATCCTCCGCTTTTCTGTTATTATTGTCTATTTGTCCCTGTGTATGCTGAGCATGCATTACTATCTTGCTATAGCAAATCTCTTATTGTTTAAGCTTATAATGCACTGTTCTTCATAAGGGTTGCATTCCTCTTCTTCTATCTGACTGCACGTCACCTTACTCATAGTTATGTATTTTTTGTCATTTTGTTTTAGGTGAGCCTACCCCTTACATTATTTCCTGTAATGTAGGCCTGGTAGTGGAGAAGTCCCTCAATATTTATGTGTCTGTAAAGGTCTTTATTTCTCCTTCATATCTAATGGAGAGTTTTGCTAGGTACATTATTCATGGCTGGTAATTTCTATCATTTAATAGTTCAAATTTTTGATTCTACTCCTGTAAGGTTTGTGCTAAGAAATGTGATGACAATCTAATGGGCTTTCCTTTATAGGTTACTGTGTTCTTTTCTCTGGCTGCCCTGAGAATTTTTTCATTGTAATTAATTTTTGATTAATTTTAATATAATGTGTCTTGGAGAAGGCCTTTTTGGGTTGAGATAATTTGGATTCTGTTGACTTCTTGAATTCCAAGCTCCAGTTCATTTGTATGGTAGCTCTTATTTGCATAAGGACTCAGATGTGCTTGTGAGCAGGTTGCGTATTTTTTGTTGCGTTTCAGATGTTCAACTTATTATTGTTTCAAGGGAAGAAGTCTGGGGACATCTTTCACTTCACCATGCTCTGACCAGGCACAATTTTTTAAACATGGGTTTTCCTAGAAATTGAATATGTTATTGTATAAAAAATTATGAAGAAAATAAATTTTTGAAGTTTCCATGGATTTATTTAAATGATTCAAAATTTATAATAATTTCTTCCTACATTAATAGACAACATTGGGACAACTACACCAGAAGATAATAGTAAGATGCCAGGAGACTATTAAGAAAGTTACCATTATTAAAAAAAAACAAAAACTGATAAATTCCAGTATATTCTGAAACACAGTCTTCTGTCATTCATTTTCTCATAATTAAAATTTGGAAAGAACTGAAATCAATTAAAGATTCAGTTAGAGAAATATAAAAGGAAAGCAGAATAAAAATGACATCTGCAAGATGGTGCAATAGGAAGCCCAGAGGCATCGCCTCCCACCTCCCAAACACATCAAGTAAACAACAACTTATGAGCAACTTCCTTTTAGAAATCAAACTAATTGAAAGGCTCCTATACTCTGGAAGAACATGAAATCAGACTTACCAGAGCCTGTAGGGAGATTCTGGACACTATCTGCTAATGTCCCTGACCCTGGGACAGTACCATTGATTAGGGAAAAAAATCACCAGCTCTTAGCTTCATATAGGAAAGAGGATGGGTTGGTTTTCATTTCCAAAACCCCAACATTTTTGATAGGGCTCCCTAGAGAACTGGCTTCAGTCTTGCCAGTCTTGGAGCTCTAAAGGGTTCTGCACAGTGTAGCTGCCTAGAGAAGAATAGATATAGTGATTTGACCTGGTAGATGCCATATACAAAAGTCAACTCAGAATGGGGGACTACATAAAGCCAAAAAGTCCCACAGCAAAGAAAATGGTCCACAGAGTTGAAAAACAGCCTATGGAATGGGAGAAAATATTTATAAACTATATATATGATAAGGGCTTACTCTATCTCTAAGGAAATCCTGTAACACCTCAATTTACATAGCAAAAAAATCCAATAATCTTATTTAAAAATGAGCTAAGGACTTAAATTTCTCTAAAGACTTACAAATTGTTAGCAGCTATATGAAAAAATGATCAATGTCACTAAACATTGGGAAGTGCTTAATCAATACTGCGATGAGATATCATTTCATTGTCACTTCACTGTCAGGATGAAATTTATTTTAAAAAAAGTGTTGATGAAGAAGTAAAGATATTGAAACCTTGGGCACTGTTAGTGGCTATGCAGAATGGTATAGCTGCTATGGAAAACAGTTTATACACAAAGATTAAAAATAGAGCTACCACATAATCCAGCAATCATACTTCTGGGCACTTATTTAAAATAATTGAAATCAGGATCTCAAAAAGATATCAACACTCCTGTGTTCATTGTAGCTCTGTTTACAAGAGCCAAAATGTAGAAATAAATTGACAGCCTAAATATCTATCAACAGATGAATGCATAAGGAAAATGCAATATACACATGTACACATACCCACACAACGGTGTACTAATCAGCCTTTAAAAAGAAGGAAATTCTACAATATGTGACAATATGGATGAACCTTGAGGACATTATGCTGTGAAATAAGCTAGTCACGGAAAAACACTGCAGGATTCCATTTATGTGACGTATCTACAATAGTCAAATTCGTGAAGTCAGGGTGAGATGGTAGTTGTAAGGAGTTAGAGGAAGGAGGGAATGGGGAATTACTAATCAACAACATAAAGTTTCAGTCATCAAGATGAATAATTGTTAGAAATCTGTTGTACAACATTGTACCTATAGTAAAATGTACACTTAAAAATTTGCTGAAGTTAAATCATATTATGTTCTTACCACAACATATAAAATTAAAAAAAAAAAAAAACAGTCAATGCTGACTTCTGTGACCATGTAGAAAATTAAAGACCATTACTTTTGTAATAGTGCTATTAAAAAAATAAAGAATAAAAGGTATTTTTATGAGATTTGTATTTACACAATCTAAACAAATTTTTAAAGAAATTTAACAACATAGGTACAAATTAATTTTCTAAACTTCCATTGTTTTTAACTATTCTTTTACCAACCTTATTTTTTCTTATTTTGATCTAAGAGGAAGACTATTTCCACACCAGTACTTCAAAGAGCAGGAAAGTATGAATAATCTTTAAGCTTGCTCCTCATGCATCCCAAAAGGCTTTGTGTATTTGTCTCCATCAGAAAGATGGCTTTTTTTTAGGTTCCCAGAGGATTTAGTCTGCTCCCTGACTATGAGAGAGAAGTCTGCATTATACGAGGCAATATTAAAGTTCTATTTGCCTATACTTAACAATTCCTGCATCTTTACTTTCCAAGTTGGAAATTCTAAATCAGAAATCAAGGGATGGGGAGAGATGAAAATCAAAATTCAAGGAAACTCTCTTATAACTTGTGAAAACCCCATGATGGTTTCTTTCTAACTAGAAATGATTTCTCAGGAAAAGATAGCCTTTTTAAAAAACTCTCTGCTTTCTCTATTGAATTAAAGCTGAAATTTGTATAAAATTAATTTGCTTTAAATTACCTGCTTCTCAGAAAATTTTAGACCTTTTACTGGGCATTTAAAGAATAGATTAAAACCGAAGTTTTAACATAAAGTCATTAGAGAAAAACATCCAGTGTTATCAGTTCATTTTTCAGGTGGATACCACGGACAGTATGTAGAGTCACGATTACCAGTGGCTCTAAACTCTAACCATGAAAATGTTTTTATTCAGTTATTTATGTCACTCATATGCTTGAATTTGACCTACCTCCATCTTCTCTAATTCTTGAGAATTAACGCACAAGGTTCATTGATGTTGCACACTTTTGGTTATTTGTTTTTCAACATTTAAAAAGAAACATTTATGTGATGAAAAGTACAAAGAGCATAATAAAGATATAAACACAAATTGTAAAATTATAAAGCAGAAAATATACTTGTTAAAATGTAAAGGCCAACATTTAAAAGGAAAAACAATAAATTATCAAAACATCTTTTGCTTTTTCAAATATAATGAGAAACTAGGGAAAAATTACAAATGAAAATTAACGTTAGGTGAATGAGTATAATGCAGAAGTAAAGGACATATGAAAATTAGATAAGAATATTATGAAAGATGTTTTAGTCATAAATTTAAGACTCCATAGAGAGGAATAGTTTACTAAGAAAAATATAATTTAAAAATATTGATCACCATGATCCACACTTGGTAGGAAATGTAGCCTAAAATTCGGGAATAATTATTCTCAAGCTAGAGTGCCTGCATTTAAATCCTACCTTTTTGGCACTTACAAGGTGCATAATCTATCATAAGTTTTAATATTTTTGTAGTAGTTTTCTATTAGATTTTGTGAAATGATAATATTTACCTCCTAATGTGTTAGAATTAAATTAATATTTTAAAGCACTTAAAATTGTATTTATTGAGATAGTTACATAAATATTAGAAATAAACTATAATTTAAAAAATAATGTAACAGTAAAAATTATAGCTTGATACCTTTTTAGAATACAGATGTTAGAAATCACATGCAATGTATTTATAAAAGAACAATGGGTTTACTACATCTGACAAATTGATGTTCTAAATATGAAAATATTCCTGTAGGTGTTATAATGATTGCACATATCTAAACATGTAGAATTCACAAAGCTCTCAAGTAAGCACTTAAGAGAAATACTAAAGGGTTTGGAAATAAACAGGCTAAACAGTCTGAAATAAATAGTGGGATAACATCTGCGATAGTAAGTTCAAGCTGAAACGACAACTGTCCTGTAGATATTTTCTAGTCATGGTAAATAAGAGACTTTTGCTTTTATTAGCCAATGGTGTAAGAGCCAACAGTTAATTTCAGCAAGATGAGTAAGAGACAATTAAAAAGTTATGTCTTAGTAAAAAGGTATATACTTTATGTCTTTATAATAAAGCAAAAATAAAAAATATTTTAGAAGATATGGTCATAAATCCAGAAACATAATGCAAAGGAATTTTTAAGGTGTAGTACGCATTTAAAAATTTTAGCAGTAACCACTAAAAGAATAAATATAATTAATTGCCAAAATAATATAGGGAATAAGTGGAATTAAAAATAAATTAATTTAAAAGAAGAGCAAGAAAAAAAACTATGGAAATAGCATGGTACATAGCAAGATTAAGACGATTTTAAAAAATCTATTAGTAGTAATAATATAATGTAAAATTTCAATTATAAATCCTAGACTGACAAACTGGAAAAAATATATATATCTCCTTCTTAAAGAATATAGCAATAAAACTTAAAAATAGAAAGATTGAAAAATAAAAATACAAAAAGCAATAACAAGCAAACACTAACTTAAAAAATTTCCACCAGGAATAATGTATTTCAAGACAAGAAAGAATTATTGAGCCTGCTTAAATAATAATTAAACACACAATTTATCTGAAAAATAGAACATTATAAAATGAATGAATCTGATATTAATATATAAATAAAGATTAATAATATTATAGAAATATTCAGAAATTCACCATTGGAGCTGAATATTTAAATTATTTTCTCAGTATTAGTATGTATAAAAAGCAATATTTGAGTGGATATAGTGTTTGAATAACACAGTAATCTAAATATGCATTATTTTCAAGCACATGTAGAATATTCCTAAATTTTGACAAACACGCTATTGCATAAAATTAACATCAATAAAAATCAAAGAATCTGTTATACAGACAGACCCATGTGACTACAGTATAAATTATCTTAGACTGTAGTGTAAAAAGGAAATTAATGAACTTTATAAATTTGGAAATATATATCTCTAAACTTATATTTCAAAAAATATTCTTTAGTAGAAAAAGAAATAAACAATAAACTGCATATAAAAATTTATAGAATGAAACTTAAGTGGTGCTTCAAAGTTAAGTCACAGCCTTAAATAAAAAGAATAAACCTAGAAAATATTACTTTGAAATAAAAATAAATAGGATAAATAAATATAATGAAGGCTAACAGAGGAAAAGTAAAATTTGAGGAAATAAGAAAGATAGAATGAAGAGCAGCCATAAGGCCAAACATTTCAATGACAGGTGATAAAGCACAGATTGAGAAGAAGTGAACATTTTAAACATAAAAATTTAGATAACTTGATATTTTTCCTAGAACAAAATTTGTATAGAATAAAATTTCAGAATGTTTCATTAAGCATATCAGTATTTAAAAGTTAATAACTGCTTTTATAAATAATCCGGAGTTCTACACAGTTAATATTGAGCATCAAAAATATTTAAAAATCATTCATTTTAATCTACCTATTTAAAAAAAAAAACAATTACAAAAGGGACTTTTAAATTATTTTAAAAATCTATTGTACATTCAGATCCGGGCAACATAAACACTAAGTCATCGTCTTTTCACTTACAATTACAGATGTAAAAACTTAGTGTTTACCATCAATATGTAATTCTATGTTTTTCATACATGATTTCCATTTCCATATTAAATAGATCAATTTCTAGATTCTTGATTACATTTCATTGGTTTATCTGTCTCTATGTGAATATCATCTTAATGACTGTAGTTTTTATAGTTAGATATTTGTCATCTCTACCTTGTTATTCAAAATTATCTTGGGTGTTCTTGGTTTCTGCTTTATTTTAATCAATCACATTGAGACTATCATTGAGGTTTTATTTGTAATTGTACTTATTATGGATTAATCCAAGGAAAATTGATAGATTTTTTTATATGGAATTTTTATAATCTTGAATATTTTTCTCTCATTTATAAGATTGCTATTATATTTTGTCATTGGTGCATAATAATACAGTGCCTTTTATAGATTTTATATTCAGCATTATTGCTGAAATCCCTAATCACTTCTAATTTGTTTGTTTATGAAGTTTCCAAATATGGAAGTATTTTTCTAAGTTTTTAATACTTATAGGCTAGGATTTCTTGATTTAATATTGAAGCTGTGACAGTGGACTTTGATTTTAGTTTTGAAGAGAAGGCACCATTTAAAATCATATTTGGAGTTATAACTTCAACATTTTGAGTTCTGTGTAGAACTAGTTTGCCAAGAGCTTTTTAATAAATGTATGTTGAACTTTTTTGAGTTTTCTCCATAAATTTTAAATCTATTAAATATGGAAGAAGAGCACATTTATATAATACCTAACATTAAACTTTTTCATTTCTGAGATATGTCAAATTTTTCCATAATGTGTTGCTAATGCAGTCTTGGATACATTTTTATACTTTTGCATTTTAAATATAAATACTATTATTTGTTTATCATCTATCATCATCATCTTGATAAAATGCAAGACCATGCAAGGAAGATTCTGAGGACAAAATAAGACTGGTAACAAGTAACAATGAATTAGTATTGAGCATAATGGCCTTTTGTTTTATCAACAGACTTCATAAATTACTTTTAAAATGGCACAATAAGGAAATGTTTTTTTCATCTACCAAACTACCACCTAACCGTCTGAGTAAAATATATCTTTGATAGAAAAAAGATGAATGTGGTCCTAATTAGCAATGTGATAAATTAATAATATCTCCCATATTTGCAAATCAAATATATACACACACACACACACACATATATATATATTTTTTTTCAAGTAAAGATGGAAGACAAGTGAACAAGAAGAACGTAACTTGCAAAAAGTACCAGTGCCAGTTCTAGTTATTATCATAATTATGCTGTCATGCTAATAATGATCACCATGCTAACAGTTCTTTGATAAGAGTAACAGGTAGCACCTTATAGAGTAAAAACTTAGTATGAAGCCAACACTCCCTATTGGTTTTTTGAATGAATAAATTAATAAGCAACAAAATGTTTAGGGCAAATGCATCCAGTGAACTCAG
Source organism: Cynopterus sphinx (assembly GCA_030015415.1). Lineage (NCBI taxonomy): Eukaryota > Metazoa > Chordata > Mammalia > Chiroptera > Pteropodidae > Cynopterus > Cynopterus sphinx. Next base: position 52,737,145 of record CM057379.1, read on the forward strand.
CAATTGTATATATCAAAGATACTTTATTTAAGTTATAAAGAATTATATGAACTTGACTTTTGGAAATCCTGCATTTTATGTTATTGTATTTATTACATTCAGCTATGTGATAGTTTTAAGAAACTACCAAAGAAAATCAATAGTACTGGAGATATATCACATCATTTTTATCCAGCCTAATATATTTCTTGATTTATATTAGAGTTGGAGTATCAAATGTGTCCTGGGCCAGTTAATATATTCTCTCTGGACTCAATTTTTATCTGTTTATGTAACAACTCAAAAAAATATGAATTGGAAATTATAAGAAAAAAATACATTTCTACAGAAAATAAGAATAAAAAGATGATCTACAAAGAAAGAGATTCTAAATCAACTGTTAATAAATAACCAGTATAGTATTCCAATAAAATTAGGCAAAATCAAGGTATTTAGTAATAGATGTGGCAGTATCTGGACACATCATTTACTTTCATTGCACTTCTGTGTAAATAGATGTGTGGATCATTCTTTCTGAAAGTTATGCCTTGGAAAGATCCACAACATTATTTACTGCTGAACATCTATACATATATGTACACATTCGTACTTCTTATTTTTTAAAATATAAAGCACCTACCTTTTATCTGCTGAAAATTCAAGGGAGTGGTTAAACTTACTAAAGCAATTAAATATAAAGTGTTTGGAAACTTGAAAATGAAAATGCAGAATATGCCTGTATTAGATAACACTGTCTAAAAATCATATCTTCTCTCTGCTTCTTGAACAATGAAAGGGAATGATGACTTAGTTGAGTGAATCAGATTTCCTAAATTCAGCTCTAAATTTGCCCTCTCTCTAGGATTCTGACCCAACTCACTTAATTTCTGTGAGCCTTAGCTCTTTTATTCATAAATTGGATGAATTAGTCAATAACAGTCATTGGATTATTCAATAACAATCTCTAACTTGTGGAATTAATTTTTGAGGAATGTCTAAAATGAATGCAAAATATAAAGTCTACTTTTTTCATTCACTGATAGATATACATAATTGAGAATAAAGAGTGAAAATGTTTTGAAATCACTCATATCTAGTCATAATCATAAAAATGAAATTATGAATTGTCCTATAAAGATTTTTTAAAAATAATAAGTGAAAGTAACTACTGCATAAAATTTCAGAATGTAGACTCAGGATGGAGTTTTGAAAAATATTACTTGAAATGGATAAACTGATAAAAATGAACTATCTAGAATAGTCAGGTATAGTAAATTTGTTAGGAGTTTGCGGGAGTAAAAATAAATTTGTAACATGGAATAAATTTTCCAACTTAAAATTAGAAGCATGGCCTATGTCCATTCTTTGCGAATTGCTGTTTTTATTTAAAAGCAGACATCTGTAGCCACTCCACAGATTATGAGAATTGTGATCAAAAACACAGCATATGGTACCAAGTGATGAATCTGAAGATATACAGCTAAGTTTAGCTCTAAAATTTCTAGATTTCATTTTAAAACTAAGAAAAATTCTGGCGTCATTTTATCATTACATGGAGTTAATATATGATCTCATTTTTAACTGGTCTCTTAAAACAAGTTTCATTGTAATGCACACTTGCTATTTGGTCTTTCCAAACAACACTGTGTTTATTTATATATATATATTTTTTGCTGACAGATGTACTAAGATTGACAATAAGAGAAAAAAAATATATATGTACATATTAAGGAGAGTTTAAATTTATATGTAGCTATAAAACTCTAAAGCATACAAGTTGATTAAAATTTTACTTATGTACTAAAAAAATTATGATAAAATTAGGAAAGTTAATTATTTAAAATTTCCAGATTCTCATATTCTAGACTGATGATATTCAACCATCTATTCATAGTTATATAATTGAACTATATAGATAATATAAAATTTATTGTTTTTAGTTCTAAAAACTTTTTTCAGAAAGTTAACCCATAATAGATATATACAAATTAAATTATAAAATCTCTAATTTTATGCAAAATGCCTAATGAGAATAATGACTGAAATCCTGTTATTTGCAAAACATCCATTTTATCTCAATATTAAAATAAGATGTGAGACATATTCAAGAATCCTTTTTGTATTGGTAGATTAGGAACAGAGACAGAGTTAGATTTTTGACAAAATTCTGAAGGTTCTTTTATCCTTTCTCCTTATTTTAAAATACCTTTAGTTACAGTTTTTTACTAGATCTAAGCCCCTTTCAGGTGCTGATCCCACCAGACATTGGAAGAATTATGGGACCATCCTTCTGTGTTCCTTCACTACTTGCATGTTTGGACACAGAAGAATTATTATACTGTCCTCATGCCATTTGATAGATGTTTGTATTGAGATAGGACAGTGGGTGTGTGATAGGCTCTCTTTAAGTCATTTGCCTAAAAACATAATTAAAACACTTTTTTCCCTCCCTACTTTCTTAAAGTCTTAGGTTAGTGGTTAAGAGCACAAACCAAGGAGCTAAACTACTGGGATTCAAATCTCAGCTCCTGCACTTAACTTGCTGTGAGGATTTAGGAAAGTTATTTGACTTCTCTGTACCTTGATTTTCAATTTGCAATATATGGGAAAGAGTAGTTTTATCTTACCATGTTTTTATGAAGTTTAGGTAGAATAACTAATGAAAGTAATTTATGTCATTGTCTGACATAATAAACACTCAACAAATGTTAATATTTATAATCTATTTATTATAATTTGACATTTATCATATGATCACCAATTACCTTATTCCTGGGTTCATCCAGGAAAATGAAACCAACTTATATGTTGGTTAGATCTCTAAACCTATTTATGGGTTTAAGTCCTTAATTTTAGCCAAGTCTTAGAAAAGAAAGGTGATAGAGCTTCTTCTCAGAAATCTAGTACTATCTAAAGTCTTGGATATGGGGTTGATTATTATAATTATATTTTAAAAAACCTATTTTCCAAGCTCATAAGAAACTATATCTGTTCCCCTTATGCTGGAAGGATGGGAAGCTTGGAAGCCTATACTTGCCTCATCATGTAACCACTTTGGCTTATTTCTCCTCAGGGTCTGAAATTTCCAAATTCAAAATTAATTTCTTGGCTTCTACTGTAACAGTTTTATCGCAGTATATTAGCGCGCGCGCGTGTGTGTGTGTGTTTGGGTGTGTATGTGTGTGTGTGTGTGTGTGTGTGTGTGTTTAATTGGGGTGAAACAAATTACCACAAATTTAGCAGCTTAAAACAACATGCATTTATTTGTTCAAGCTCTGTATTTTAGAAGTCCAGGTGGGCTGCAATGAGTTTTCTGTTTAGGATCCCACAAAGTCAAAATCAAGATGTCAGCCATGCAGGGCTTTTATTTGGAGGCTCTGGGGAAGAATTTGTTTCCGAGATTCTTACTATTGCAGAATCTAATTTCATTCAGCTATAGGTCCATGGTCCTATTTCCTTACAGGATGGTAGATCAGGGTTGCTCTTTGCTTCTAGGGCCTCTCTCAAGTTTTCCACATGATGCTTTCATTTCTCAACTAGCAACATTGCATCAGATTCCCTCATGCTTCCAATCTCTGATTTCTTCTTCTACTACCAGCTGGGGAAAACTTTATGATTCTTTTCTACTCAAGTGACTAGATTAAGCTCACTCCCTGTTTTAAGACTAAATGAAAACCTTAAGAACACTTGCAAAATTTCTTTTGCCATGTAACAGTATCATCACAAGAGTATTATTGGTGGATAAAGGTTATGAAGACCATTTTAGAATTCTGCAAATCATGCTCAGGCATTGGGTATGTGAAGATCTAGGGCTCTGGTTCTGTAGAGAAGTATTAGGGTAATAGGATTTCACACACAAAAAATATGTAGTCAAATAATATTTACAAGTATTTTAGCAATATATGCATTGTGTGTTATTTTTCATAGACAGTTGTGTGGCAAAACAATCGCTTCATAAATTATTCTTAAATGAGTGAATGAATACAAGTGAGATGAGACCAGGGCCTGATCACATTTATCTGTTCTCCACTTTGTCAGTATAATTACTAACTATTTGATCATTTTATCTTAAATCATTATTTTCTGCATTATTTTTTTTTAATTCTATTTTTCAAATGACTTAATTCATGTTATTTTCTTAAGGACAATGTTCATGATAGAATTTTTCTGTTTCAATTAAATTTTTGTTTAAAATTTTGTTTTGTTATTTATATTTGGCTTTAAATTTTTTAATTTATTAGGAAATTATTGGTTTATAATTTACTTTTGTAAAGTTCTAAAATTTGCTTTAAATGTTATTAAACATTATGACTGCATCCAATAAAGCTTTTTTTTTTTAAAATCTAGTCTTTTGAGGATGAACTTAACATAGTTCTCTTATTCCTTTTCCCTCTTCTGTGAAAGATATAGCCTATTAGTTGTAAATTCCTTGGTACACCTTAGTATTTTTAATCATAAAAAAAATCTAGAACAGAAATGTACAAAAAAAATTTTTTTTTAGTCTTCACATGATTGTCTCATCTCAGACTGTGTGCTGAAGAACTAGTTTCTCTCAGATTGAGCAGATAGCCCAACCAGAAAATTAGTTTCAGATTTGAGGATTAATAAGATCTGCCTTTATGTTGCTAGTTTTCAAACATGCACAGACTTTTAACATTAGTGGCTACAGAGCATCATCAATTTTTTCATCTAGTTCTTCTATTAAATATAGTATAATTTAAATGGTAGAAATATACATTTACCCTTTCCAATGAAAACAGAATTTAGCATCTTAGTACTTTTCGTCTTGATATTACTGATGAAAATTTTTAAATATTTGTTTAGAGGAATACACTTCAATAATTTGATGCTAATGGGCTGTTTTCTATGAAACTACAGAAAATTCTATTCTATAGTTTTTTGGGTTGTGCTTTTATTGGGGGAAATTTCTACTTTAGACTTTATAATGAGAGTTTCTCCTCACCACAGTCATGTATATTTGTCTGGAGGCCATCATTCAAATCATTTATTTTTGAATATCTGCCTCAGAAGTCATAATTCACTTGAATCCTTTAGAACCATACAAGCTGCTTCTTAGATATAATCTCTCCCTTCACTCTACACATTGCCTTTCCAAACAATATGACAAAATATTAATAAATTTAATGTACCTATCACTTACTGAAAATTTCTGAATTTTGTAAGCATCTGTTTCCTCTTGCTGCTAAAGAGCATGAAAACCAATTAAGAATTATGATAGGTGATTGAAAGAATAGCATTCTTGGTTTTCTAGGCAATTAGCCAATAGAATTTAATGTGGAGTTTTCATTCTTTGGGAATTTCAATTACAGTCTTGCCCATATAGTGATATTTTGGTCCAAAACGGACAGTATATATGATGGTGGTCCCATACAATTATATAGAGCTGAAACAGCCTTATCACTTAATGATATCATAGCCATCATAATGTGAATTACTCACATGTTTGTGATGACTCTGGTATAAACCTACTGTACTGCTAATCGTATAAAACTTTAGCACAAACAATGCAGTATAGCACATAATAGTTGATAATAAATGAATGTTACTGGCTTATGTATCTACTATATTATAATTTTACTCATTACTTTAGGCTGTACTCTTTCTACTTATAAAAAAATAATTTGTTCTAAAACAGTATGCTTTGCTATCCTGACAGCAGCTTCATACATCTCATGTTTACTGTCTTTTGATCATTTTCTCTTGTACTTGAATTAATCTCATGTCCTTTTGTACAGTAAGATGCTATACAGGTTTGTAACCTAGGGGCAATAGGTACATCATGTAGCCTATATGTAGTAGACTATACCATCTAGGTTTATGTAAGTGCACTCTATGATGTTTGTACAATGATGAAATTGCCTGACTGCATTTCTCAGAATGTATTTCTGTCATTGAGCAGTGCATAACTGTATATGATAGACAAGATTTTTCTTCTGTAAGAAAGAAGCTGATTGAAGAAACTTTTTGAAACTTCTCATATGCCTCCTATCAAAAAAATTTTTAGCAATACTCATTGGTTTCTTTTATTAACTATTATTTTACATGCAAACATGGAAGGGACAAGACAAGTGTTACTTAATATAAATGTCAAAGAACCTATGCATATTTTATGAAGCTGTAATAACTGATACATCTAGCAGAAACCAGAAAAGAGATATCTGGGCATAATTCTGTGGCCAGCAAGATAAATTTACTCCTAGTCAACTCAAATAACATGCTTACATAAAGAAGCACAGCCAAATAAGTATAAATGTTATATATGATTTTATCATTTTCCCTACTTAGTTGAACTCCACTAAAGTCCTTTTTTTTTATGTCAGAGAAAGGAAAATGTGACCATTACTGTAATTCTTTTTTTCTGTTAGTGAAAATTGCAATACAAAATAGGTAATGCGACTCTACTGCTGCCCATGAACAGTAATACCTCAGCATATCGCTACATGAAAGCTTATTTTACTATCACTTAAGGAACTCATTACCCTTTTATGAGGCTTACATGCTGCTTTACAAATATAGCACTCTAGTAACATTGTGGAAGCATCATTATTCTTGCCAGTGGCATTTTTTAAAGCAAGGAAAAACTAGTTTGAAAATAACTTCCTTAGTGTTCTTAGTCTTTTGTACTATGCTAATATTTTTCTAAACTTTTATTGAATTCTGAGTTTTATTTTAGTTCATCTACCATCTGGAAGTTATTAAAATGTGAGAAAGCCTGTATGATTCTGATTTAATTGTTGAGATAAGAAACTTCTTTGGATCATCTTTAATAGAACAAGCTTCAGGCCCATTTTCACAAGAAGCCAATGGAACATTAACATTAACATTAGTTCATCATTGACATCATTCTAATTTAAATATCAAAACAAGTTATGTCCAAAAAGCCCAGTTAACTTAGACCACAGCTATATTACATTAACAATTATAAGTGGCATGTAACAAATCTCATGTAAGTTCTGTCCCAAGCTTTTTGCTATTAACAAAACTAAAATATGAAAATTTGTGAGTGATTCAGTTTACATATGTAGAGAAAATTCAAGTTTAGTTTTATACTATCATTATTCTCACTTTTTGATATTTTTTTCTTTAAAAAAGTAGATGGTCAAGTTAGAATAAATTATAGGTGAATAAACAGAATACTGAGTAAATATTAATTATCTTGGTGTAATGGTGAAGATAAGAGGGCAGATAGATCCATCTCATGACAATATACTTCATCTGCTAATTTAGAACATCCCCATTTGAGGCATGCCTCTAAATCCCACTAGAAAAAGATATTTGAAATATCATTAATGTGGTATTATGATAAAAAGAACTACTTTCTCATGTGAGTGTGAATGAGAGACTTTTTGAAATGTACTTTAATATATTTGTAAGATAATGAAAGCAATGGACAACTAAGGACTGGTTAACTTTTATTGCTCTGTGAAATGATATAGTTCTATGGACATTCTGAAATTTTTAGAGTTAATATCTATTGTTTCAGGTATGAATAAATTTAAATTATTTATTAATATTAACCTTTTGCTGATACTTACCTGACTACAATATTTTTAAAAAACAAGACAAAGATCTTTATATTATAAAAAGGACCTCCAAGAGCTACCTGTTCAACCTCATTTATTTATTTATGTTTGGCTGGCCCTGATTTGAACCAGGATGTTTGCCAGGGCAGCTGGGGTAAGATGACACTACAGGGATATGAAAAATTCATAACTATAAAGTATCAGGTAATGAATAACAAATGTATTCACTATTTTGTACGTTACATGACAGTTAGCTTTACAATACTACTTTTTTTTTCTTATAATGAAACATCATTATAAAAATATTAATAGATATTTTATTGCCTAGGAACTTTTAAAAGGCTAGAGGATGCTAAAAATGGGCTTTCTAACTTATATAATTGTGATGTTATCATTCTAAACTCAATTTGTAGTTTTATAACTAAAGATGAAATATATCAAGTAAATTTGTCTCAAATTTCCAGATAGATAAACAAGACACCTGTATATTTGGTTCAATTATTTCAATATTATACTATGTTAATCCAATTTTATTTTAATTGGATTTGAGATCAGTTTTTAAAGCTTTAGACAATTGACTTTGTAATCTTCATGAATGGACCTTCGATTTGTTTTTTATATTGAGGTGTCATTGGTTAATAAAATCATAAAGGTTTCAAGTATACAATTCAATAATACTTCATATGTATATTGCATTTGTGTCCACCGCTCAAAGTTAAATTTTCTTCCATCATTATTGGAAAAATCAATGTTTCATTTTGACAAAAGTCCAGGTATACAATTCACATGAACTTGTTTCTCTTCCACTAATTCCATCTATTCCAATTTACCCATTTGTGTCTTAATCTCACTTTATGGGAGGCATAATAGATCATGCTCAATTATGAAAAAAATTCTAGAAAGGAGAAAACTGTTCAAAACTTTTAGCTACATGGCAGAACTGTATAACTTATGTATTTGATCATTTCTTAGTTTTGTTCTAGCTTAGTCTAGTATATTTTACACACACAATATCACTGCACCATATCTTGATAACACCTGAAAACTTGTAAAGACAGAACCATTTAGAAAAACTAGGCTTCTTCATTCTTATATTTTAGAGAACTAGCTTTTCAAGAAATAAGAGACAATATGGGCAACTTTTTTTAGGAGAAGTGAGGAAGAGAAATGGATGTTTTTTAGGAGTAGCATATTCAGAGTTCTAATCCTAGTTAATAAAGAGGGAAAAGAATGAGGAACTCACCATTGTAGGGAAGGTCAAGAGGTGCTGAACACTGACTTTGCCACCTTTTAGAATTGATTCAAGTTGGAAAATAATTCAACTTTAAAGAAACTTTGGAAAGAATATGACTTTCAAGGTGTCAGTAAACTAATATTCCATAATTCATCAGATTAGCAAATCGTAATTAAATATCAACTATGTGAATTGCAAAAAGCTAGATTCTATATTTGGTAAAGTGTGACACTGCTCTATTGCTAAGGAATGTTAAAAATATGGCCTAAATTTCAATTAAATTAGATTTGGAATTTCAAATTATACATAGAGAATGACTGAAGAGAAATGAAGTTGTCTCATGTGTCCATCTGGAACGTTGAACCTTGAGATAAATAGATTTAACCTACCCTTGTGTTTATTTAAGAAGCTGTATATTATGATTAGAATATTAATGTAAAAAATAGCACATTAGTAAGAAATTTCTTGAGCCATGATTGTGATCTGATGAACTGCCTATTAACAGATATTTCTCCATATCATCCTTGTGATAAATTCTAAGAGCAAGATATTGACGATGTTTTTACTCATAAATTAGTCCAACTGATAGGCTCCGTTTGTTAGTTTAGCACATATTTGTTCAGTGTGTACTGTCTCTAGGCATTGCTCAAGGCACTGGGAATAAAGAGGTAAATAAATATACATGGTCCCTCTTGATAACACTTATATTTTGGAGATACATTCTATCAAGGCTAGAGTTTCATTTAGTATTTACAGAGCCATAATTTATCTCATAAAGTTCTGTGATACCATTGTCTCATATGGCAAAAGGATTGAGGAAAGAGTACCTCAACAGCCTCTGTATCTCCTGCTATTCACTTTTCTCCTGCTTTATGCTTTACACATCTGCAGTGATTTATTCAACTTTATCCCATGGATTCATTTACTAAGTATTTTTGAGTACCTGTGATATTTGAAACACTAATTTAATTGCTGGTGATACAGAGTTAAATATAGACAGAGGATTACACAGAAAAGATCTCCTAATTAAATCTTGGGTAATACCGTCATTGAGATGAAAATAGCAGATGTTACTATTGGAGGGAATATAGAATGAATATTCACGAGAGTAGATGGAGACAACACATAAAAAGCCATTAAAACAAAAGAAAGAAAATTTCAATAGGAAACAAGTACTTGAAAGTTGCGAGGAATCAAAATAAATTAAGTCTGATAAAATAACTTTTTTCTGCCTAGTAGATCATGGAAGTAATATGAAAATAAATGAAAAAAAATTAAGACAACATACGAGATAATTTAGTCCAGCTTTCTTTTTCAAGCAAGAAATAGCAACATGTGACAAAAAAGTGGTACTCGGTATTTTAATTTTAATTTTTTTTAATTAGACATTTTACTCTAGTAGGGTAGTCTAGAGTTGTAGATGCAAAGTTATAGCATCATGGCAAAGGCTGAATTCAGCCAAACACTATATAAATCCAGCATGCATTAATCTAGCAACTGCAAATCAGTAAATTAGTATTTTACAAATCTTTGCTTGCTCTGCCTCTAGTAGGAATTTTCAGTGACATATTTCTTTTGCTTTTATCATCAGTGCTATAATATAGATTGCACACCATGTTAACAATATAAAGCATCTATGAAATAGAACTGTCATTTAAACATTTCTAACAATTTATTTTAATTCTTGACTAATAATTTGTGTTAACTAGGGTATTATCATTTTCTCTTATTTATTGTGAAACTAAGAAGTATTGCAAGGAGTAAGCTTAAGTTTAAAAGTGAAAATCTGATATGGGTAACACTGATGGGCAATGTTTTCCATAATGGGTGTCTGGTATGCTGATATGCATTAAAGAAATCTGAACAAATGTATTAAGATATATATTGATTTAAACAAGGTAAAACATGTTTCTTTATTGCAAGACTTCTCAGAGATTTGATAGATCATACAATTTATAAGGGTATAGATTGTTTCTATCATATTACTTCTGTATATTAAGTATATGATTCTTAATATTTCCCAGAATGAAAGTGCTGTAGTTCTCAAATATATTTGGCCACACGACCATTTTGTTCCCCCACAGAGTGTCTTGCTGTACTGACACATTTTGGGAAATGCCAATGTTTGTGTAATTCATGGAAGAGGATTTCCTAGGAATACTTTTTGCTAAAACTTGCTCTAGAGCAAATCAAGTAAAAGTCTGTCCCAAGGAAAATTAAGTAAGTATCCATTGAATGCCCACATCCCCAGTTATTGTGCAAAGTATTAGGAATACTAAGGTAACTTGAATCAAGTCCATGCCCTCCAGATTTTCTCATGGTGTTTGGAAATAACTTGTGCTTACCTTGCTCACTATACCAGAAATGTTGGCACACAGAGTGTGTTCTATGGGAGCACAGATATGAGGCTCTTTTCCCACATGAGAGTTTAAGGATAGCTTTGAGGAGACCAGGCAGAGCTGTCTGTAAACGTCTGCATTAGCCATGGAGAGTGGCAGGGCACTGTAGGTAGGAGTTGAAATGGTTGAAGTGGGTAAAACAGCTGAAGGTTTGCGGGATAGAAGTCAGAGAGTTGAGAAAGATGAAGCTGATGGTACACAAATCCAGGCCTCAAAAGTGTTTAAATACCTTGCTTAATGGTGTGCTCAACAAAGGGTGAATTGTTATGTGAGCCTCAGGGAAGTATAGGATCCATGTGCACAGGCAAGAAAGATATAAGCACAGAAAAATTTAAGAACAGATATAAGTGGCAGTTGGGGGCAGCAATAAAGCAAGGGAGATACCAAGTAGCTTTTGTTATACACCTACTATGTGCCAAGCACTTTGTATAATGTAATTTTACCCACTTAATAAGCCTGTGTGTTTAGTAAACATCATGAAATGCTAACATAGAAATTGAGAGGTAATAAACATGGACTCTGCATCCAGGCTGCCTGTGTTGGAATGCTGTTTGTGTAGCCTACACTGAGGTCTTGGACACTTTGTATAGCTATAGATAGGGACTTATAGATATAGAAACAGAGACATACATGTTGTGTCAATGCCTTTACCCAAAAACAAAACAAAACAAAACAAAACAAAACAAAAACCTCATAACACCACCTATTTTATGAAGCCATTATGTGGATTAAATAAGATAATACATGTAAAGCATTTTTAATCATATCTGGCACATGGCAAGAACCAGATGGTTACTGATTTTGTTATAGACCAAGTTAACTTGCCCAAGTTCATTCAGCTATTTGGTGGCAGAGTCAGGATTTATTTTAAGTCTGTCTGACTTTGAAGGCCAGGCTCTCTTAAGACAATGCATGATTCATTTCTAAATACATTGTGCAGACAAGAATTTCCAGGGGAGCTCAGAGCTAAGAGAATTAATTTCAGATTGAAATTTTGAGAAATGAAGAGAAAAGGAGTGGGCATTTTAAGTGAACGTATTGGCATGAGTAGAGGTATAGTGTTAGAAATGTGTAAACATCCAGAAAATGATATTTTTTTCTTCTGACTTTTGGTAATCCTAACAAAAGTATAGTCAGGTAAAACCAATTTAAAAGGAAAATATTAACCTGGAATCTCAACACAGTCATAAGATGTTTATATTTTCTAATTTTTATGTTTTCTTCAATATCTGTTCATAGGTAAATATATAATTTATAGTTATAATTATGTGAAAAATCACTATTAAACTATTGTTTAATCAAGCACTGTGTTACATGTCTTTTTACTATACTGTGCAACAATTGAAGAAAAATCACTGCAGTTGGTATATGCAAATTATATTTATACATGTGTGTATATATAATACCTACTTATATGCATATATATAATACTCTGATGTATGTGTTAATATTTAAATAAACCTCATTATTCAGAAGCAAAATGTCTAAGCAATATTGTAGATCATAGTACAAAATAAAAAAAATTAAGCATTTGTCAGTAAAACTTTTAGTTTCAAAAGTAAAAAACTTTAATTTTTTTAATGTATAGATGTCATACAATATATTATTAGTTTCAGATGTATGACACATTTATATACCTTATAATGTGACTACCATGATAGTCCAGTAACCATATATCACTGTACAAACTTATAGCAACATAACTGACTATATTCTCTGTGCTGTACCTTACATCCCTGTGACTCATTTATTTTATAACTGGAAGTTTGTATCTCTTATTACCCTTCACCTTTATGACCCATCCACCTATCTTGTTCCATTCTGGCAACCATCAGTTTGTTCTCTGTATCTATGTCTGTTTATGCTATTTTTTTTTTTGATTCCACATATAAGTGAAATAATATGGTATTTCTCCTTTTCTGACTTATTTCCTTTAGCGTAATGCCCTATAGGTCCATGCACATTGTCACAAAAGGCAAGATTTTATTTATTTTTTTATTGCTGAGTAATATTTCATTGTAAATATATACCACATATTGTTTAACCATTCATCTGTCGATGGACACCTAGGTTGCTTCCATATATGCTGCAGCAACCATGAGAGTGTGCGTATCTTGTTGAATTAGCATTCTTGTTTTCTTTGGATAGATACCATAAAGCAGAATTGCTGGGTTGTTTAGTAGTTCTATTTTTACTTTTTTTGAGGAGTCATCAGAGGAGCCACTTCCATAGTGGCTCCACCAATTTATATTCCTACCAATAGTGTACCAGGGTTCCTTTCTCGCCATATCTTTGTCAACACTTGTTACTTGTTGACTTTTTGATAATAGCCGTTCTAATATATATGAGGAGGTATCTGCTTTCCTTTTAAATTGATATATAAGGAGAAATTAATTGAATTTTATAATTGTGAATCCAGGATTCCAAAAAGGTTTATGTTAAGCTCAAAGGAATTCTAGAAGCCAAGACTCAAATCTTACCAATTCAGAATTAATGTAATAATAACAATAGCTGATATTTATGGGTGCTTATGGAATATTTCAGGTACTGTTCTGAACATTTTTAAATACTTAATTTTTAAGATTTGTTAGAAAAGAGAAGTTTATTTGTTGGAAAAAGAAGTTTAATACCTTCCTTGGCCCCAAGCATGAAATAATCTCAATGGTGGTAGGATGGAGCACTTTAATTGTCCAGACCAAGATCATCTGCCCAGTCTACAGTTATTCCTAATGGTGGAAAGACCCAGTCTTACCAAAAACACAAGGGCACACACAGGGAAGGGGTTTTAGTTCCAGTAGATATCTGCTACTGGAATCCACTTGAAATATAAAGACCTTTCCTGCTTCCCAGGATCTTCCTGCTTTTCTCCAAATGAAAATATGAACTTTGCAGGAATGAAGGTTTCATTAGACAGAATAAATGTTTTCTTATTATTTAGATTGCATACTTAATATAAGAGGTGATTGAGAAAATTGGCATTGCCCTGTAGCTCCTAAAATGTAAAAGCCTATGCATTTTTGGAAAATAGCAAGATAATGGCAGCTTTTTAATTCTGAATCTGAAACTGGGTTGGTCTGTCTGCATATAGCCTTAGAGTAACTAGTTCTGAAGAACAGAGTTTAAATTCTCCAAGGCAATTCTGTATACACTGTTTGTCTAGCCTATCATTTCCCAAATTTTACTCAGATTTATGAACTTTGCCCTCTCTAAATACTATCTTTTACCTTTAAATTAACTAGTACTTTTTTCTTTAAGAATTATTTTAAAACCTATCCCATATTAGAAGTGAATATTTTTCAATAAATATTTAAATGAATTAAAATTATTCTAATTCAAAAAGTGTGTCTATGTAGTACCAAAATACAGACTTCATGCCATCAGTGTTAACTGTGTAAAGAATTAGAAAATAGTAGTTTTGGCTCTCTTTCAGGGACTTTATGAAGGAGGATGAGGCAGATTTCCTTGATGTTGATTTCCTTAAGTGCCTTTTATTGACATCAAGATGGCAATATATTGTGGCTTTGCTCTTTGAGAAGTGTCTGACTTCTATAAGTAGTAGTGGCAAACATAGCACAGCACAAATTATGTGAAAAGCAGTAGTCATCTATTCTTCAGTTTATGATGTATTTGGGGACTGTCAGTTTGTACCAATTAAAATAGAGTTGAGGGAAGCATAAAAACAATATTCGAGGAAGATATAAAATATCAACTTATTCACTATTTTGACATTGAAGAGAAAGTTTCATTGAGTTGAAGAAATAAAGTTGTTAAAAGTTTGGAGAAAAAGAAGTTTACCTTAATTTTTTCTTATCCTTGGTTCCTGAGTTCAGATTTTTCCCAGCATGCAACATCCTTAAGATTGGGAAAGTCATAGCTCACAGCTTGGACAGCAAATATTCTTGATTGACAGATAATAGGAAAGGCAAAGGATGCATATGTACAAGTTGTGATGGAAGGGGTTGGAAGATACTTTAGAGTTGTAGTCAACTATTTGGAAGTAATAAATTGAAATTCAAGGCATCCAAAAAAAAATGCCCATTTTTTCTCACTTGTCCCCAGTTTATTCTCTATAATTAAATGGAGACTGTTTGTAGAGCCTCATCATAAGTTCTTTTCTGTCCTGGAACCCTGAAAGACATTCTGTGTGGATGTTTAAAAATATGTCTTGCAACCAGAGTGTAAAAATTGAAAAAGCTTCAAATATAAGGGAGAAATACTACCAGGCTCCAGCTAGACTTGATAAACCCACAGTTTTGTTTTTCTCTGAAACATGTGTGTGTGACTATTTTACCATATGTATTTGTATATTTGTTTGTTTGCTGTTTGTTTTTAAATGCAGCTGCCTCTACCTCTGGCAGAATGTGAAGCCGGGAGCCGTGTAACATTTATCTCTATCACCACAAATGAGAATAAAAATGCTATTTTATGAGGTTGTAAGGATTAATCAATTCATTTAACATGTTTTCAGTAGTGTGTTGCAAATAGAGCTTAATAAATGTTAGTCATTGCTTTTGAGTAGACCAGAGAAAACTGATGAATTTTCTAAAATCAGTTTCTTTCTAGATTCCTTGTCTATGTTGCGACTTTTGTCTTTGTAAAAGAGATTTTTACATAAAGAACTCTTTGAAAAATTTTTTCTTGCCTTAATTTCAGTATGTCTTAACCGAGTCTAATGGGAATAGAAGAATGCATTGAACTGAATATTCTACAGGCCACTATCAATTTCATGAATTTTGGTGCTACTGATAGTTATACATCTATCTCGTTTAGACAAACCAAACACTCTATTTTCACTTCCACATATTCTTTTAAACAAATGTTGTGGTAAAATTGAAATGATTTCAATAGAAAAGATTTGCAGGGTCAATATACGCTGTTTCCGGTTAATAATGAGAGCTATTTATTTAAAACCAGTGGCTCTGTGTGCCAAGCATGGCTCTAAGTGTTTGATTCCTTGTTTATTTTCAGAACATTCTAATCAAATAGTATATTTTAATCACAATTTACATGAATATCTTGAAGCACAAAGAAGTTAAATAATAGTGCAAAGATCAAAAAATAAAATTATGAAGATTGAATTTAAATCAAATTCAAGCACATATCTATTAAAATAGTCTGTCTTTGTTTTCTACTGTATCATATTTTTTTATTTCTTGAGAGCGAAAGTGTTTATACCCTGTCTTTAAAGTGTATTTTTATTTTTGTTTATCATCTTGATAGAATCATTCTAATTTTTTCTTTTATATCTAACTCCATAAAATTGTGTTTAAATTGCCCACTATATTTCTCCTCCCTATGTAAATCTGAATTGATATTAAGAAAAATAAAATATTCTTTCCATGTTTAAATATTTTGGTCTCAGTGAATATTCCCCTTGAGGGGTTCTCTTTCTCTGTACCTCATAAATCATGTAATCACTATCCGATTTTGTCATGCCAGCTAAATAGTTATGGATACATCATTAAATGACATGTGATTTATAGTTCTGGTAGGTAATCTCTGATGGCAAATATCCTTTAATGTCTTCTTCCATAGAACTAAGTGCTTTTTATTAGTGATTTCTTGAAGTTTTTTAATTGAATGATAAATTTTTAAAAAGCAAAGTATAATCAGAACTGCTTCAATGTATTCAATCAGTATGTGTATGTTGTATCTGACCTCTCATAACTTCTTATTCAGTTTTTATTCCTGGAGTTTAAAAGACAAATACAATATTTCCTATGTACAAACAGAAAAACATAGAATGGCTTTACTGTTTTTCTAACTTTGACTGGGCTTCGTAAATTTGTCTAAAACATGTTTTTAGTGAGGTATTAATATGTATATTTTTTATTAAAAATGCTAATTAAAGAGATTTTTACATAAAGATTTTATAAATCTAGATCAAAATCATTTTAAAAGATACAAAAAATGTGCCATCTTTTATACCAATCATTTTAATGTACTATTTAAAAGTATTTCTTTGAGAAGATTAGTGCTATACCAAAGGTAATTCTCATAACTTGGACTGCAGGCATCAATGCCTAAGAACATCTGACTTTGTAGTATAAAGGATAAGACCAGTGCATTCTCTAAAATATATTGGAAATAAAAATATTTTAAAATTACTATTAACAGTCTGTATGAAGTTATAGCTACAATCTACCAATATTTCTCTATGTTTATCTTTTTATTTGAAGAATACCATGCCCCTCATGTTTAAGTGCTCCTTGGTTTCATGTAAATAAAACTTCCAAACCACATTCCATCTCTCTAGTGTACTTGGCCATATACCTTCACAATCATTTCTACCAGTCAACGTCAGATTCCCTAAAACAGTACTGAGACAGGGACTCTGCGGCCTGTGGTTTATCAAGAGAGTACTCATTACAAAAATCTATAAAGAAGAAATAAAGCAAGGAGAGATATAAACACTGAGCAAGGATGAGATTTTAGGTAGTGTCAGGCTTTGTCCTGGTTCACGGGGGAAGGGTTATAAATCATAAATTAGATTTGTTTTCTTTAAATCTATCCACTTACCCATCTATTTCATTCCTACAAACAGTATGGTATACAAAATCCCAATCAATCTCTGTTATATGCATTTATATACATATTTGTAAGTATACTGTTTAAATTTAATACAATTTAGCATACATATTTTCTTGGCATTTTGCTTTTTTCTCAGTGTGACTAGGCTTATGTCACTCTTTTGAATGACTGCATAATATTCCAAGGCATAATTGCTTCACATTATGGTTATAACTTCTCCATTGATAAACACAAGTAATTTTCAGATACTTAAGTAAAAATAAAGCAATGAACAATATGCTAGCTTCACATTTGTGTATCATTTTATGAAAGGCAACTAGTGTGATAATACAATAATGATTGAATGGATGTAAAGTAAGCATATTTTATTTTTATTGTTTATTTTGCCCAAATTACTATTTTAAAGATTATCAAAACAATTATTCTTTTGAAAGTAGAAATAATACCCCAAAATTAGTTGATCAAATGGCAATAAAACTGGAAATTAATTATAAAATTGGAAAACAAACTAAAGTATTCTCCCTGGAAAATTTAGGAAACTTTTTTAAACAAGCCTTGTATCACAGGGTAGTAAAAACTGTAATTGAAGAAGTTATAAAAATAATGACAAAATCAACATATCAAAATCAAGAGAGTACAATAAAGCAGAGTTCAGTAGAAAACCTAGCATTAAATATGTATACAAGAAATGAAGAATAAAAGAAATGTAAGGCACAAATCAAAAAAGTTATAAAAGAAACTAAAAAATAAACATAAACTAGAAGCTAGAAAATAATAAAAACAGTCATAAATTAAATTGACAAGAGAAAAACAATAGGACCAATTATTAACTAAAATAATTTAAAATTAAAACAGACACACCCTAGAGAAACAAATCAAGAAAAAGAGGAAGGAATCACAAATATGCAAAATATTAAATAAACCAATGGACCTCACAAAATTATTTAAAACTTATAAGAATCTATTTTGCATAATTCATGCAAATAAATTTGATGACATGATATAATGGATAATTTCTTAAGAAAAGTATAATTCCCCAGAATCAACCCTAAAAGAAATCAAGTTCAGTTTCCATTAAAAGAAATACAGAACTATTCATTTACAAAAAAAGCACCAAACATAAGAGGTTTCATAAGGGAATTTGAGCTAAACTTTATTTTTGTCAAAAGTATGAGTGAAATAACATTGTTTTAACTTACATTTCCTTGAATATTAATTAGCTAGGTAATATTTTTATATATTTATGGTCTGGTCCATGTCATCTGACAATTTGGTTTTACAGGTATTTTTTCAACGGGGTGTATTGTGTTTTATTCCATTCTCTTACATGCTTTTTAACAAGTTTATGGCTATTTTTAAACAGAAGTGCAGTAATATTAACTGCCCTGCAATTTTTGTGGTTTCACGTTATTGCTCTTATTCAGGAAGGCCTTCTTTACCTCAAATTGTAAAAAATGTTTCTTTGTTTTATATTTCAACACAATAAGACTGTTTTAAGAAATTGTTTCTGAAATTTGAGATGTTATTGTGCATTGCATATAGAGGACTAAACTTAGGCTTTTATTTATATATAACTATTTGTCCCAATATCATAATATTTTTAACATTTATTTGAAATCTTCAATATAATTATAAACGTTATTCATACATCTTCATTTGTCTGTCGACTCTATTTCATTTAATTGTCATCTTCTTTTCTCACTGGCTAGCATTATATATCTTTGTACTATCTTCAGTAATTTTCCTTACCTCTATGAAATACATAAAAAACAATGAAACAGAAATTGTAGTAAGATTATAATGAAATACACTATCCACTGCTCTTGTACACTACTAACATTAGAGGGAGCTACTACTTTTATTTTGATTGATTCTTAGAGTATACCTCTAAATGATACAAATAAACTTCAATTGAGTGATGTATATCTATCAACTTGAAGTATTACTTTTTATTTGCTAATATTTAGTTTGCTTCAATATGCCATTCCTTCTCTCCCTCATCCCAATATAGTAACTTTGCTGTTTTCACCTACTTTATTGGTTATTTTGGAACTTCATAGAAGATAGTTTATTTCTTTATTTTTGTGCCATTTACTATGGATGTTATCTCTTAAATCTTGACTCTGAAAGAGGATATTAGCAATTCTAGACTATAACTCTCCCATGTTCTAACTGCTTTTACTTCTTAACTGACTTTTTTCTTTGATATAATGGATTCAATTCTAAGTTAAATATTAAACTCTATACCTATATAAATATCGCTAAACTTCATTTTTGTCAAAGTAAGTAATAGCAATATGTAATATTTCTTGTGCTAAATTTTTTCAAAGTGTTTTGGCTAAATTTTTCTTTTACAATCACTGATAAAGACCTATCATTCTTTTAATGTTTCTAGAATAATATCAGTTGTGTCAAATCTCTCTTTTCATTGAAAACATTCCTGGTAATCCTCTGTTTCCTGCTTCTGTCTGTCCAGTACTTGCTGGACCTATGGTTTATCCTGAGTGGATTATCTTTTTCTTTGGTCTTGTGCGTTTCCCTTTCATGATTATTTTTTTATTTTTTCATTACTTTAATTGGTAAGAAATTTCTTGTATGTCTGATATTTTGCTTTCATGTTTTTATTTTGGATTATATTCTATATTCCAGTGGTGCTTTTAAAAAATTTAATTCCATTGTGGCTCTAAGCCTTTGTAAGCAAACAATTTCTTTTTTTCTTTTTTTATCATTCTGTCTTTAAGGAAGCTTTACCATTTTCCCTTTGTTCCTAGGCTTTTGAAATTTCATGACAATATATCTTGATGTGAGTCTATTTTGTTTAATGTTCTAAATACTTAATGATCTCTTTCATTTTGAAAATTTATATATTTCCTTTAATACTAGTACTAACAACAACAGTAATAGAACACTTGCATAGCACTTAATGTATACCAGGTGCTATTCAAAGTGCTTTTGCTTTGTATATCTGAACTCATAATCCTTACAACAATGTCATGATGAAGGAGGGACTATTATTATCTATAAAGATAGGAAACTTGGGAACAGGGAGTTTGAAGAATTTGCTGAAAAGTTACACAATTAGTGGCAGATAGAATTTAACCTAGGAATTCTGACTTTAGAGTGATTTTGGCCATTCTAATAGGTATCTCGTCATTTTAACATACATTTATTTCCCTGATGGCAGATGATGTGGGGCATTATTTCATGTCCTTATTTGCCATCTGTGTACCTTCTTTATTAAGATGTCTTTTAAGGTGTTCATCCCATTTTTTAATTGGGTTGTTTTTCTTCTTACTGTTGAGTTTTAAGAATTTTTGTAAATTTTAAATAACAGCCCTTTATTGGATTTGTCTTTTGCAAGTATTTTCTCTCAGTCTGTGGATTGTTTTCTCATACACTTGACATTGTGATCACATTGAATAGATATCAAGTTAGGAAGAATTAGCATCTTAAAATTACTTAATTATTTGATTTCATTCATCAGAGTTTTGTTTTTTTTTCATATAGATCTTGTACTTAAGCATTTTATTTTTTGGATACTTATATAAATATTATAGTGTTTTTAACTTTTATTCCATTAACTTATTGCTGGTATATAGGAAAACAATTGACTGTATATTAACCTTCTATCCTACAACCATTAAAATTGCTCATTAGTTCAGGTATTTTTTTGTTAATTTTATCAGATTTTCTACATAAAAAATCATGTTATCAATGAAGGAATGAAGTTCTAGGTCTTCCTTCCCAATCTGTATACCTTTTATTTAGTTTGCTTGTCCTATTGCATTAGCTAGAACTTCCAGTATGATATTGGAGAGGACTTCTGAATAGGGATGTCCTTGCTGTGTTCCTGATCTTAGTGAGAAAGATCTTAAATTTCTGACGATTAAATATGACCTTAACTATAGGCTTTTTGGAGATATTCTTTATCAAGTTGAAAGTTTCTATCCATTTCCAGTTTACTGAGTCCTTATTAAGAATGGGTATTGAATTTTGTCAGCTAAATTTTCTGCATTTATTGATATGGGCATGTAATTTACCTATTTTACCATGTTAATGTGATTGCATTCATTGATGTTTTGAAATTCAATTTATTGCAGTGACATTGGTTAATAAAATGATATAGGTTTCAGTGTACAATTCAATAATATGTCATCTTTAAATTGCATTGTGTGTTCACCATCCAAAGTCAAATCTCCTTTTGTCATCATATTTTGACTCCCTGTACTCTTATATACCTCCCTTCTTCCCTCCTTCCTTTCCCGCTGGTAACCACTAAACTGTTGTCTGTGTCTATGAGTTTTTGTCTTGTTTATTTGTTGCTTTCAGTTTTTTATCTTATATATGAGTGTAATCATGGTTCTCAACTTTTTCTGCCTGACTTCACTTAGCATGATTATCTCAAGATCCATTTATGTTGTTACAAATGGCAGTTTTTCATCTTTTCTTATCACTGAGTAATATTCCATTGTATATATATATACCATGTATATATATACATACCACATCTTTATCCAGTCATCTGTCAAAGGACACTGATTGTATCTATGTCTTTGCCACTAGGAATAATATAAAGCTGCAGTGAATATTAGAGTGCATATATATTTACAGATAAATATTTTCAATACCAGAAGAGGTATTACTGACATATGGTAATTCTATTCTTAATTTTTTGAGGAACCCCTGTAATGTTTCCCATAGTGGCTGTACCAACTTACATTCTCATCAGCAGTATATGAGGAGAGATCCTTTTCCCCTACAACCTTTCCACTTATATACTATCAATGGAATTTCAGAAAAAGAAAAGAAACAAAATTCCTTTTATAATGCAACAAAAAGAATAAAATACCTATAAATTTAACAGAGGATATGAAGTATCTATATACTAAAAACTATAAAACATTATTAAAAGAAATTGAAGAAGATACAAAGAAATGGATATGCAATGTTAATGGATTGGAAGAATCAACATAATTAAAATGGCCATATTACCCAAAGCAACACATATATTTAACTCAATCCCCATCAAAATTCCATCAGTACTTTTTAAAGAAATAGAACAAAAATCATCAGATTTGTTTGGAATCATGAAAGACTCCAAATAGTGAAAGCAATCCTGAGTGGTGTGGGAAGAAAGACCGAAGGGATCATACTGTCTGACTTCAAAATATACTATAAAGAGACATCAATTAAAAAAACATGGTATTGGCAAAAAAAAAAATAGACACACAGATCAGTGGAACAGAATTAAGAGCCCAGAAATAAACCCACATACATATGGGCAAATAATTTCCAACACAGGAACCAAAAACATATAGTGGACTAAAGAAAGCCTCTTCAATAAATGGTGCTGGGAAAATTGGAAAGCCACAAGCAAAAGAATGAAACTAAACTGCTATCTGTCACCATCCACCAAAATTAACTCAAAATGACTCAAAGATCTAAATATGAGACCTGAGACATTCATTGATTTTTAAATGTTGAAACAGGCTTGTATGACTTAGATAAACAACACTTGGTCATGGTATACAATTCTTTATATACCTTGTTAAATTTAATTTGCTATTTTGTTGAGGATTTTTACAGACATATTAATTTGTATTTTTTTGTATGTTTTTGCTTACTTTTAGTATTAAGATAATGCATGACTTATAGATTGAATTAGGAAGTATTCCCTCTGTTTATAACCTGTGAAAAATATTGTAGAGAATAGGTATAATTTCTTAAGTATGGGGTAGAATTCACTGTTAGAATCATCTGAGCCTGGTGCTTTTAGTTCTGGAAGGTTGTTAATTCTTGACTCTTGTCCTCACTGAGCTTCTAATAATTTGTCAATTACCTTTCAGATTTTTTTATTCCAACACTGGTTTATTCCACACTTCGGCCTGTGAGTTCTCCTCTGATAAACCAAGACACCCCGCGTTCATTTGTCTCTGTCTCCAATCTTGGGGCAGTGGTTTTCCTCATATCCTCTCCTCTCTTATAAAGAATAGTTAATTTTTTCAAACTGTTCAACTTGTTTTTTTGGATGGAGTGATAACTTTCAACTCCTCACATGTGGAAATGAAAAGCAGAAGTCTGCTCATTATTTTTATAAATTTGTTTCTATGTTTGCTTTACTGAATTTTGAGTGTTCATTGTTTATATTGATACAATTCCTTTAGCAGATGTGCTATCTACAAATATTTAAAAATTTCCTTAAGTGTGTGGCTTGTTTTTTGTTTTTCTGAGTGACTTACAGAGAGTGAACATTCTTAATTTTGATATGTCTAATAAGTATTTATGGAGCATAGATTTGGTACTATATTGAGGAACACTTAAGGTTAACAATTTCTATACTATTTTATTAAGAGTTTATAGTTTTAGGTTTGATATAAATTTATGATTTATTTTAAGTGACTTTTTAAAATGGTATTAAACATGGTTTAAAGTAATTTATTTATTAATGTCTGCATATATAGATATCCAATGGTTGAAGCAATACATGTTGATTGTCTTTTTTTTTTACTGAATTTCCTTTTAGATTTTTTAAAATATCCATTTATTATACACATATGGGTCTATTTCTGAACTTTCTATTCTGCTCCAGTGATCTATTATCATGATAAAAATCACACTATCCTGATTATTATAATTTTATAATACTTATCAAAGTCATTCTAAATCCACCAACTTGATTCTTTCTCAATATTTTTTTGGCTGTTCAGCGTTTTTAAGTTGTTACGGCTATTCCAGATCTTTTAGATTTCCATACATATTTTATAATTATTTGCATCAATTTCTTAAAAAAAATTGCTGGTGTATTCATTAAAGTTTCATTGTATCTATATCAAGGAAGAATTTACATCTTTAAAATGTTGAGACTTCAGACCATGAAAATAGCATGCCTTTCTATTATTTGTATCTTTTAAATTTCTTTGGACAATCTTTTATAATTTTTATTATATAGGCCTTGCACATCTTTTGTTGAATTTATTCTTAAGAGTTTTATACTTTAGTAATGTTATAAATGATAATCTGTTTTTAATTTCAACTATTTTTTGTTAGAAGCAAAATTGGTATTTCTGTGTTGATCTTGTATCCTGTAATGCTACTAATCTCACTTATTAGTAGCTTTTGTGTAGATTCCTAGGATTTCCAGAGTCATGTCCTGGAAAAATAGTTTTACTTCATTTTTTTTATTCAATCAGTTATCTAGGGATGAATAAGAAAGTATTTCAAAATGTAGTATCAAAAAAGCCCTTGATTGGAATGTGGATTTTCTCTTGGTTTTATCTAAACTCACTTCTGTGACTATCAAAATTGCCTCTGAGCTGCCAAATTTCTGTGGATATGAAACAAATTGAGAAACTTACTTAGCTAAGTATATAATCCATTTCTTAGGAAAAAGGAAAAAAGTCTAAGACCTCTTGATGGAAGGAGCTACAAAAAATATTTCCATATTCGATCTATCAGAGTATTGGTGTATTACTTTCTTACATATTGTTCAATTTTATTTACAAATATTTTAAATAACTTTTGTTCTATTTTCAGAGGGTTTTGAGTGTGTAGTATAAAGTCTTATATAATATGTGATATATAATCATTAAATGTCTATGGACTTTAGTAATCTAAAATTAATCTAAGAATCTATATAGGTATCCCATCTTTCTTGCTAATATTGGTCACTTTTCTACTTAATCAGCCTTACAAGGGGGTTATTCCTTTTATTTCTCTATATGAAGAATCAACTTTTAGCTTTTTTGATTTTCTATGCTGTTTTCTTGTTATCTATCTCAAGCATTTGTGCTTTTATGTATTTATTCCTTTTACTTACCTTTGTTCCTTTTGCTCTTTTATTGTAGCTTTTTTAAGAAAAAAAAATTAGATCATCTTTTTTTTAACAATAACTTTAAAAACTATAACTTTTTAGTACTTGGTTATTAACATTTTACAGATTTTTATAAATTGTCTTTTTTAATATCACTTGTTTTAAAATATCTCCTAATTTTTATTTTACTATGACTCATGGATTATTAAAAATCATGTTATTTAATCTATATATACGAGAATTTTTAGATATATTTGATTATTTTTATTTTTTTATTTTTATAAAGTTTATTGGGGTAACATTGGTTAATACAATTATATAATTTTCAGCTGTACATAATTTGACATCTATATATTCTATTGTGTGATTACCACCCAAAGTCCAGTTTCCTTCAGCTACCATACATTTGACTCCTTTTACCCACTTTACCCTTTTCCTATGCCCCTATACTTGACCCCCTTTACTCCATCTTCCTCCCTGCCACCGCCGCCACCCTCTGGTAACCACTAGTTCATTGTCCATGTCCCTGAGTCTCTGTTTGTCCTGTTCATTTGTTTCTTTTAGGTTTATATCCCACATATAAATAATATCATCTGATTTTCTGCTTTTTCTGTCTGGTTTATTTCACTTAGCATGATTATCTCAAGGTCCATCGATTTTGTAGTAAATGACAGTATTTCATCTCTTCTTATGACTGAGTAATATCCCATTGTATGTATGTACCACAGCTTCTTTAGCTAGTCATCTATCTTAGGATACTTCGGTTGCTTTTACATTCTAGCCACTATGAATAATGCTGCTATAAATGGTGTGCAAATATCTTTTTGGATATAAGTTTTCAATCTTTGGGGTAAATACCCAGTAGAGGGATTGCTGGATCATATAGTAGATCAATTCTTAGCTTTTTGAGGAACCTCCATACTGTTTTCCATAGTGGCTGTATCAATCTGCAGTTCCACCAGTAGTGTATGAGAGTTCCTTTTACTCCACATCCTCCCCAACATTTGTTATTACTTGTCCTGTTGATTATAGATATTCCAACAGGTGTGAGATGGTATCTCATTGTGTTTTTGATTTGCATTTCCCTAATAGCAAACGATGTTGAACATCTTTTCAAATATTTGTTGGCCACTTGTATGACCTCTAAGGAAAAGTGTCTGTTCAGGTCCTCTGCCCATTTTTTTGCTTGGATCATTTGCTTTTTTGGTGTTATTGAGTTGTATGAGTTCTGGTTATATTTTGAATATTAGGCCCTTATTGGAGTCGTTACTTGCAAATATATTTTACCATTGAGCAGAAACTTTTTAGCGTGATGTAGTCCCATTCATTTATTTTTGCTTTTTCTTATTTAAGTCCAAGGTTCTTGAGCTTAGTTCCTATATTTTCTTCTATATATTTTATTGTTTCAGGTCTTATATTCAGTTCCTTAATCCATTTTGAGTTAATATTGGTGTGTGATGATAGGCAACAGTCTAAGTTCATTTTTGCAGGTGGTCTTCCAATTTTCCGAGCACCATTTAATGAAGAATCTATCCTTTCTCCACTGTATGCTTTTGGCTTTTTTGTCAAAAATTATTTGCCCATAGAGATATGTATTTACTTCTGGACTCTTGATTCTGTACCACTGGTCTGTCTGTCTGTGTTTCTACCAATACCATGCCGTTTTGATCACTGTCACTTTGTAGTATAATTTGAAGTCAGGCAGAGAGATGCCTCCAGCCTCACTCTTTGTTCTCAGAATGGCTGTGGCAATTTGGGATCTTTTGTGCTTCTATGCAAATATAATAATTTTTTGTTGTATTTCTTTAAAAAATTGCCAATGAAATTTTTTTGGGGATTGCATTAAATCTGTATAATGCTTTAGGTAATATGGTCATTTGATTATTTTTAATTTAATTGTTTTTAAAGTCAGAAAATATACTTTTATAATTTTAATTCTTTTGATAGAGATTTGTTTTATGGCTCAACATATGGAATGTCTTGGTAAATGTTCCATATGCACTTGAAAAGAATGTGTTTGCTGCCATAGTTGAAAATAATTTGCATTAAATTGGGCCATAGTTTGATGGTTTCTTATAAAACTAAATCTATTCTTATCTTACAATTCAGCAGTTGTGCTCTTTGGTATTTATCTGTAGGACTTGAATACTTATATCCACAAAAAACCTGCACATGGATGTTCATAGAAGCTTTATTCATCTTTGACAAAATTTGAAAGCAACCAGGATGTCCTTCAGTAGGTGCACAAAAAAATAAACTGTGATAATCCAAGCATTGAATTATTATTAAATGCTAAAAAGAACTTAGGTATCAAGACAGGAAAAGAAATAGAGGAACCTTAAATGCATACTGCTAAGTGAAAGATGCCAATCTGTAAAGGTTATGAACTGTATGATTCCAACTATATGACATTCTGGGGAAGGCAAACTAGAAACAATTAAAAATGTCAGT
Source organism: Cynopterus sphinx (assembly GCA_030015415.1). NCBI lineage: Eukaryota > Metazoa > Chordata > Mammalia > Chiroptera > Pteropodidae > Cynopterus > Cynopterus sphinx. The sequence continues at coordinate 52,765,093 of CM057379.1, forward strand.
GGATTTTTAGGGCAGTGAAAATACTCTTTATGATTTAATGTTGACTATACATCAATATTCTTTTGTCTAAATATATGGAATGTATAACATCAAGAGTGAACCCTAACATATATAAGCTTTGGATAATTATGATGTATCAATGTAGATTCATTTTTGGTAAAAATGTACTATTCCAGTGACTAATGTTGACAATGAGGGAGACTATGTATTTGTGAGGCAGGGAAATATAGGAAATCTCTGTACCTTCCTCTCAATTTTGTTGTAAAATTAAAATTTCTTTAAAAAGAGTCCTAAAAAAAACAATAAATTTGTTTATGATAGTTGGAAGTGTTCTAATCTTTTATATCCTTATATTTTTTTCCTATTCTAATTATTGAGAGAGGAGTGTAAAAATCTTTAAGTATGATAGTAGATTTGTCTATTTTTTTTCTATAAGACTATTAGTTGATAAATAATTAGACTATAGGGATATTTTAAATACATAGTTGATAAAACTTGGAGTTGCCATTTACTGAGTTGGGAAAGAATACTGTATGATATTTTCTGTTATCAGTGAATCCAAGAAATAAAATAGTTTAAATTATGTTTGTAGGTGACATGTGGAGAAGGGGAAAAATAACTGAAATTAAAAAGTTTAAAGGACCAGAGTTTTAGAACTCTACACTTAACATTATTGTGATTGGGCTCAGAATTCTGCTAGAAATCTTTGTTTTTTTAACTACCTTTGTGAAAATACCTTTAACTTTATATATATAGAGCGAAAACTTTACCATTCAGTTGGTTGACATATTCAATTCATTTCTGTACTGTATTCTATTTGGCTTGATCTAAGTCTGTTTTAAATGTTTAAGAGAACTTGCTCATTTCTTTTTCATTTCTACCTGGTACATAGAGTTCTCTTATCTGTACTAAGTATGAGCTGTGTTTATGAATCACAAAATACCTATGTTAATAAGAATATCAAATATTATCTAATATAGTGAGACTCCCCACTACAAAATACCCACCAAGGAATTATCAGCCTTTGCTAATACATTTTCAATAACAAGAATGCATTCTCCCTTAAAATAGCTGATTCATTTATTAATCTAGTAAGAAGAATACTCATTATTGACTGAAAATATCTCTTAATTACTTTGTAAAATTAATTGAAATGCATATATTCATAATTTTTAGAAAATGCTAATATATAAAAAATCTGACTCAAAATAAATAAACATGTAGATAATAATTTTCTCTGTATGTCTTTCAGGGTATCTATACACACAGGTATATGCACATATATATATAAAATAACAAATCTAGGTATCAAAATTTTGTTTTTGGTACTATTGGTCATGATTTGCTTAATGGTAGATTAGCATACTATCAAGATTCAATTGGAATTTAAGTAAGAATTTGTTAAGCAAAATGAATTGATGAATGAATGAATGAGTGAAGTCTGTATTGGCTCATTTAGCTAAGTTATTTGGTAAATTTGACCTATGTCCCAATTGATCAATCAGAATACAAAAATTGCAAATAGGAGGGGTGTGGTTATCCAGAGAAACATGATTTTTATATTTATTCTATTGTAAGAAGAAGGGTGAATAGGTAAGAAAGTACAATAAATGACCATTGAAGTGAACAAGAATTTTTAACAAGGGATGGACAGAAAATTAATTTCAGTAATAGGGAGCAGCAAGATCAATCAGTGGCCTATTTTGTGATAGCATTGGTTCCCAACAGCCTTGATAAAGCAGCAGAAACAGCAGTAGTAGCCATAGCCTTGTTCTCAAATTATTGAGATGGTGACCAGATATTTAGACAGAAATTAAAAAGTAAATTTAATTCATACAGTTTAACTTTTGCATTTTAGGATATAGATAACATTTTATTGCTGTTGTTATACAGCAATGACATATGCATTCTATATCTGTAAAAATGCTACTTACTCAATGTTTTATTATGCAGTATGTTATAATGTATAACTTAGTGTACTATTTCTATAAGGCCAGATGCTCCCAGTATTACAGTCGTCATTGGAGTTATCAGCCATTGATTGTATAATGGTGTTAAAACAATTTTAGAAAAGAGCTCTGTGTGTTTTGAAAATTTATATTATTTCTTTTTCTTTTAAAAAATACCAGTCCCATTGAACTAACACCATGATCCACTGGTTCAAGATTAAATATTTAGTATTTTCATTCTACAAATGTTTCTGATTTTTTTCTTATTATAGGTGATTTTATTTTATAGTAATCTTATTTAAATAAACAACCCTTCTTATACTATCATGGAATGGTAGTCTCTACGCATTTCTCATGGTTCCTTGGTGGGATGGTCACTTAATGATCAAATTAGAACTCACTCAACCAGATCTGTGGTAACAACAGTTACTAGGCTGCAGTTCTCTTCAGATTTACAGAGCATCCAGGTGGAGTTCATTACTGTAAATCACCCAGCATGGTCCCCTGGCAGCAGATTAAGAAAACAGTCTAAATTAGAGATGGCTGTACTGCTAAACTTATTCCTCACTCAAAATGTAAGCCCCCCCGCCCATGCTAAGCTGCATACATCTTAGCTGTAGCAACCTTCTATCCAGGGAGGTCTCTATTATTATTGCTGCTGTATTTGTACAATACCTAAAATATTTATGAATCTGAAAGCTGAAAAATTATAGACTTGCAGCTAATACATTCCACAGCTGCATGTTCTTGGTTTGCAAATTTATAACTGGGAATTTACTACTAACAAATTCCAGCTTTTGAACAATTGTATCTATTTCTCCACCTCTCCATGTTGCCCCATCTCTGCTACTCTCACTCCCCAGGCTGGGATGGCTGCAATGGTGGTACGGCCTCTGGGGAAGGAGAGAGGAGGGATGGATGAAACTATGTGCCATCAGTCACCACAGCCCCTCTGGCTGATTAAGTAGCAGGTGTTAATAGGAACCCAGGGGAGTGCTCTCCAGTTCCCTTTAGCTGGAATGATAGTGACATGATTCAAGGCCTGAAGGGTTTGGAGCCCTTTTAGGGAGGAGGAAGGGAAGTGGACTTGTAAAGTGGAAAATAATAGAAGGGTATGTTGTTTTGAAAGACATCTCCTAATGCTTGAAAGACATGCAGTTTTTGAAGACTCAAACAATGAAAATTCTGATACACATGTGTTGGGCATTAAAAAAAAAGGAATAAGGAAATTAAAACACTGCTCACTTCATAATTTTGGTTTCATTGGAGCTTTATTATAAACAATACTATAAGACTTAATTCTTGTTTTAGACAGGTATTTATTACATAAATACACAAGGAAGTTGATGTTATAAAAACATGCCATTGTCCTTAAAGTTGCAAAACATATGCTTATAATATATAAAAATCAGTAGATCTGATTGATAATCTAACTCAGTGATGATTATTAAACTATAATAAACTTCAAATATTTTTTACCTGTAAGATTAATGTGGATCAGATGATATTTTAAATAATTTTTATAATTAAATTAATTGGGATGATTGGTTAATAAAAATATATAGGTTTCAAGTGTACAATTCTATAATACATTATCTGTATATTACATTGTGTGTTCACTACCCAAAGTCAAATCTCCTTCTGTCATCTTATATTTGACCCCCTTTATCCTTTTCTACTTCCATCTCTCTCCCTCTTGCCCTCTGTGATCACTAAACTGTTGTCTGTGTCTATGAGTTTTTGTTTGTTCATTTGTTGCTTTTAGTTTTATATCCAACATAGCTTCTGCACAGCAAAAGAAACCATCAACAAAACAAAGAGTCGACCAACTGAATGGGAGAAGATATTTGCAAAATATGCCTCTGATAAGGTGCTAATATCCGAAATATATAAAGAACTCATACAATTCAACAAGAACAACAACACAAATCTAAATAAAAACTAGGCTGAGGATCTGAATACTTTTTCCAAGAAGACATAAAAATGGCCAACAGGCATATGAAAAGATGCTCAACATCACTAGATATCAGGGAAATACAAATCAAAATCACAATGAGATACCATCTTGCACCTGTAAGAATGGCTATTATCGACAAGACAAGCAACAATAAGTATCGGAGAAGTGGGAATATAAATTGTTACAGCCACTATGGAAAACAGTATGCCTCAAAAAATTAAGACTAGAATTACCACATGACCGAGCAATTCTTCTTCTATCTTCAAAAATTCTTCTTTCTTTTCAAAAATTTGAAAATATTTATCTGTAAAGATATATCCATTCCAATGTTCATTGCAGCATTATTTTATCAAGACGTAGAAATAGATGAAGTGCCCTTAGGTAGATCATTGGATAAAGAAGTAGTACATATAAACAGTGAAATATTACTCAGCCATAAAAAAGATGAAATACTGCCATTTGGAACAACATGGATGTATCTCGAGATAATCATGCTAAGCAAAATAAGTCAGACAGAAAAAGAGAACCATATGATTTCACTCTAGAGGAATTTTTTAAACTAGAGTTTTAAATTTGATATATGTAGTATTAAAATATTTTAAGGACTTTGATATCAGTACACCCCAACTACTGTCACACTTCCTTCTGTTTACTAAATATCACCTTCTGACTATTAACTGATTGCCAACAGCATTAATCAATTTTTGTACTTTATATAATACATATTCTTTTGTGCCTTTTATTTTACTTAACATGTTTGTAAGATTAATGAATATTGCTGTATGCAGTGGTGGTTTATTCATTATTACTTTTTATACTATGTGACAGGTAGATATACAATAAGTCATACATTATTAAATTGATAGTTACTGAGTCCTTCTCAAATGGTTATTTAAGCATATTCACACAAACATTCCATTTTAGTGAGGCTAAGTGCACATTTCTATTTGGTATAAACTGAGGAGTGAAATTGCTGGGTCATTGGTTATCAAATGTTCAACTTTAGTAAATGTTGCCAAAGACTTTACTTTCTTACCTGTATCCAAAATTTTGGTTGCTCCACCATCTCACTAATATTATTTATTTTTATTTAATTTTAGCAAGTATGTGTGATTTTAATTTGCATTTACCTAATAATGAGTGAAATCAATCACTTTTTCTTACATGTGTTGGACACTTAGAAATCTTTTGAAGTGTCTGTTCAAGTCTTTTGCCCATATTTTATAGGTTTTTCTGAACTCTCCATATGGATGAATGAGAATTTTTTATGTATTCAGGATACAAGTTTTTCTTGGATATAGGACTTGAGAATATTTTCTCTCAAATGAGACTTGCCTTTTTATTATTAATTACATAATTTTTGTAAAAATAATATATTAATTTTGATGTAGCCCTTTTATCACCATTTTCTTATGTTTAACACAATTCTGATTTTGTTAATGTTAGAAGAAATTAACTTTTAACTCAGAATAATTCTTAAAGCTTTAGAAAAATATTTTTTTAATTTAAGGCTTTGAAAAGTTGACTGAAACAAAAAAGAATCTGGGAGTTAACCCATAAAAATTGGGAACTTCGTTGACTGAGATTTGCTAGTTTTAACCTGCGATGGTTTCTGGTCTGTACAGCATGGAGCTCCTTAAGGTGAAGCAGAAATCTACATCTTACTAGCTCAAGGACTCAGAAGAAAGAATTCAGGGGTTTTTTTAGAGTAATTGGAGAGTGAGGAGAAAAAGTTCAGAAATGAAAGAGACACAGAGGGAAAAGTAAAAAACCTCCATGTAAATTCTACCCCAGCCTTTGGCTGACCTCTGAACTAAGTAGACATAGTGGAGACTGTGAGGAGCCCTCCAGAAAGCAGTATTGAAAGGCTCAGGTAAGTTTCAACTGTTATCCTCTAGAAGAGAAAAAAAGTTTCTTCATTTAGTCTATTCAAGTTAACATGTTTTAGGGGAAGATAAAAGAATCTAGAATGTCTACAAAGGATCTGGCCAGTAGAAAAATAAAATGAGGGTTCATTTGAGAAGTAGAAAAATGTTCCCCATAGTCAAGAAAACACAAATCAATAGAAATAGAAAACAAAATGACAGGTGTTGCAATTAGCAAAATATGACTTTGAAGCAGTTATTATAAATCTGTCCAAGAAAATAGAGAAAACTTTGTTATAAGGATTGAAAAGATGGGAAACATCAGAAAAATACATTAAAAAATTTTTAAATGAATATTCTATAACAGAATTTTATTATTTGTAATTTTTTTAAAAAAATGGTTCTGTTAAAAGTAATTATGGTGGGAAACTTTAAGAGTCAGGAAATTCTAAAATAGATTAATAAAAATTATTTTACTCTGAGAATAAAAGAGATTAAAAATGAAAAAAAAAAATTAACAGACCCACTGTCTTGTGGTACATTTTGTAGTTTAACATATATGTATTTAGGATATCAGGAGATAAAGAATTGAATTATAAATATTATTTTAAGAAATAATAGCTAAAATTTCTCCAAATTAAGTTAAAAATATAAATTTAAAGATTCAAGAATCTCACCCATATACAAGATAAGAGGAAAACCACATATAGGCACATCATGTAAAGCTATGAATAATGGCTGATTTCTCATTATAAAAATATTAAGGCCAGTAAACAAGTGACAACTATAAAGGGCTGAGAAAATAAAAAATCAGAATTAGGTAGCCAGTGAAAAAGTTATGTTAAAAAATGAAGGTGAATCTTATGGTTTCATACTGCTATTGTGATAAATTACCACAAATTCAGTGGCTTCAACAGCACAAAGTTTTAGTCTTACAATTCTGTAAGTCAAACATCTGAGATGGTTTGTCAGTGAGCTAGAATCAAATGTTATCGAGACTGTATTCCTTCTAGACCAGGATCTAGCAGGGAATTTTCTTGCTTCCCCCTCGCCCCCCGCTTCTAATGGTTGCCTATATTCCTTGGCTCTTGCATCATTCTGACCTCTACTTCTGTCATCACATCTCCTCTGACTGACTCTTTTCTCTCTATTTCACTTATAAGGGCTTTTGTAATTACATTGGACACAATTGGGTAATTCAGAATAATCTCATGTCAAGATTATTAATTTAATCATATCAACAAAGTTCTTTCTGCCATGTGAATTAGTCTGTTCATAAGAATTATTGTTGGGGGAACCATTATTCTGCCTATTCTGCTTGTGAAATAAAAACATTTCAAGTAAATAAAGTAAAATTCCTGACCAGCATACCTGCCGTAAAAGCAATGTTGAAGGAATTCTTCAGGCTGAAAGAAAATGGTACCAGATAGAAATTTATATTTAGGAGAAGGAATAAAGAATATTAGAAATAGTAAATATTCACTATGTTGGCAAATATAAAAAAACTATTTTTTTTCATAATTGATTTTATGGTTAGCATTTTTGGTAGCCTGTTTAAGGAAACCTTGTCTATTCCAAGGTTGTGTATTTTCTATAAGAGGATTGTTTTAACATTAATATTTAGATTTGCAATCCATCTATAATTGATTTCTATATAAAGTGTGATGTCAGGATTAAAATACAATTTTAAAAAATATAAACATACAATTGACAACAAAGTCATTGAAAAGACCATTTTTCTCTAATGGAATTGCAATGACAACTAAGTCATAAATCAAGTGACAGTTTCTGTTTGGCTCTGTGACTGTGCACTTTATTCTTTTCTAATGTTCAGGTTCCCTATTCTTATATTAATGTAATATTTTATTAATTAATATAGCTTTGCTCGCTTACTTATGGCAGTTTAGTTCTTTAGCTGGTACTGTAGTTTCTCCAGACTTGCTCTTCTCCAGTATTAGCTTAAATATTGTTGTTTTATACAATTTTAGTATGTATTTTTGAATCAGCTATTCAATTTACACCAAAAATTTTTAAATTTTGATTAGGATTACATTTAATCTATAGAATGATGTGGGAAAAGCTGACATCTTTTCAATATTGATTCTAATTCATGGACATATATATCCTTCCAGTTATTTGTTTTCTTCAATTGCTCATAATAGTTTAAAATAATAGTTTCAAGTTTCTTGCACATCTTGTAAATTTGTTACTAGATATTCAATATTTTGATACTGTTGTAAATTATAGCACTTTAAATTTTATACATTTTATTTCTGATATGTGAAAATACATTTTTCAAAATGAACTTGTATTTAACTATCATACTAAATTAATTCTTCATTTGGACAGTTTATAGATTCTTTTCAATTTTCTAAGTAAACTATCATGTTTCTACAGAAAATTAAAATTTCACTTTTTTATATCTAATTTTTATGTTTTTTAATTATTTTTTTCTTAACTTTTTTCATTAGGTATATTTGCAATTATAATGATGTGTTTTAGTGATAATATCAGGGTTCCTTCTCCCAGATTTCAGTGGAAAATTTTGAAAATTTTATTGGTGAATATGCTAAGTAAAGTAGGATTTTAAAATGATATTTTTAATTGTTTAAATTCTTTTCTGCTATCTTCAATATTTTAATTATCTAATGGGCTTGTTTTTATTGTCTGTTTTTTTTTTCACTTGAATAACAATCAAAATTTCTTTACCTTTTATATTTGTGGCAATTTTTGGATATATACTATTGAGCTTCAGATGTTACCTTTCATTAAAGAGTTTTCTGTTTTATTTTCTGTTAGGAAGTTAGGGTATGGGGACAGATCACATCAATCCAACTATTGATTGAGACAATTGAGGATATTTTGCAGCTTTAGTAATACTAGGTCTTCCTATGGTCTGTTCCTAATCCTGGAATGTGGTCTTCAGAGCCTTCAAGAGAGTACCCAAGGGGTGGCTTCTTTGAGCCCTAAAAGATTTTGGACAGTGAGCTCTGTTCTTTAAACTTCTCAGCATATCTTCCAGGCTGCAAATCCAAGAAACTTCAAATCTGGTATCTTGAGAATGAGACCAACTATGTATTTGGAACTAGCTTGTACTCCAGAAGATATTTGTTTCCTAAATACTTGTGACCGAGGGAGAATTACCATTTTTGAAGTTTCGTCCTAGCTTTCCACCATATTCTGCTACCCTCCAATTTCCAGACTGCTTCTCCAGCTTCATGCATCTACGGCTTTGGTTTTTCTTGCTCCCAGTAATGGCTCATTGTTTATACTATTCAGTCTTGAACTCAGGCTTAAAATTACCAGATGTTTTCAGGGAAAAACGTGTTCTGGGAATCAGCTTACTTCTGAAAAATTCTCTACTCTCTGGAATTTTATTTATCTAATCTTTGTTGCAGTCATCTCTGTAATGTGTTAAACAGTATGATATAATTGTTTTTTCCTAGTTTTATGTTGGACTATTGTCCTGCCATGACCTACCATATCATATCAAGGACAGTTAAAGTAACTTATTTATTAGGTCCAAATAAGTGCTTTGTCTTTACTCATCTAAAAAAAAAAAAAAAAAAAAGAGAGAGAGAGAGAGGTACCTTCTATAGAACTTTAAATCACAATTGTGCTGGTAATTATTTCACCAGTTCACCAATAGGAAAGGGAAGAGTGGTGTAAATCTTCCCACTCTGGCCAATTTCAAGCTATTCACATGGCATTACTGAATGCAGAGCTAGGAAAAGATGTATAGTCCTGCTTAAGTCAGTGCCTAGAGTTGTAGTATGTTAAAGTGATTTTACATAATAACGAAGGGTTTAAACCATAATTTACCCTTATAATTATTTTTAAATTTAATCACAACTTCTCAGTAGGAAAAAAAAAATTTAATTCAAAGGAAGTAAAGTTGGATCTATGTGACCTAAACTACATATTGAAAAACAGTAAATATGCTATTAATCATCAATATCTACTGTTTTATGGATATTTCATTATCATAATTATCTTATTGATTGTTTATTAGCAAGATGGTTACAGTAATTACCACTAGATGAAGTTTATATAACATAAAAATATTTATGATGCCTTAGACATTTCTCCTTGGACTATTATAATAGCAATAGTTATAGAGATGTGTCAAAGATATATTAAATTGAAGAGTATTGCAATTGAATTATGACAAAATGCTGTAAAAGTAAACAAAATAGTTCTTTTTTTAAAAGAATGCATTACATCTAAAAGGGCCATAAAATTAATTACTATGTTACAGAATGTTGAGAAGTCATATTCCTGTGGCTTCTTAATTAGAGAATAAGATCCAGTGGTTTAGAGGAAAAGTCAAGTAGCCCACATCTTAAGGGAGAAGAAAGCAATTTGTTTTTGAGTAGCCTACCCAGAACTTTTAGTGGGCAGTAGAATTGGCTCTGAAAGAATGTCGAGTAAACCAGTAATGGAAGAAAGGGAAGGAAGGAAAGAAGGTCAAAAGGAAAAGGAGGAAAGAAAAAGAAAGAGAAAAGTGTTAGAAAAGTATTATGTAGTCTACCATTGAGAGGCCTAGAGAAGAGGATTCTGTGGCCCGGGGTAGGCAGATGGATAGACAATTTCAAGAAATGGCCCACTAAAGGAAGCCTTGGTCACAGCATCAATTGCTAAAAGCCACAGCCTGCCCTGTAGCATAAGGCATGGCTGTATCTGGAGCCCACAGATTTGAGGAACCTAAGTCACATGCTTCATCAATGGACAAAAAAGTCAGGAAAATGTGTACCTGAGTTTTTCATCTTCTTAAGTGAGGATTTGCTTTATTTGGTGGGGTAATTTTCCAAAGAAAAGTTTTCAGTTGCTGGAAGGGCAAAAGGATTACAAATTCAAATTGTATAAGATTTATGGTAGTTTCTAGTTTATAAAACAAAGATAGTTGTAACAAATGTGTGACATTAAAGTAGGAAAACATTATCCATCTCAGTGACCATACAAGTTTTTGAATACTTACTCTCTACTGTAGCTACAGAAATTCTTGTATTTGATTTCCTGAGCTATAAATTTGTAGTGCTACAATAGCATAAAATATTTGCTACTCTCTATGATGACTTGATTGGTTAATTTTTTTTTAATGGCATGGGTCATCTTAATATTATTCAGTTTGATGGTATTCTTCATATATTAAATGTACAACTATCTTTTTAGCTTGGACACTGAAAGACAGTTAATAAATGGAGATGTTAAAACAAAACATTACTTTATTCTTCAAAATGTCCCAATTTGCTTGCAGATAATTAATTCTATTATTTAATCAAATCTCAGAAAAAAATTTTGTCACAATTTACTCAGTCTGAACATTTCAGAAATACATCATGGTCACTTGCTCAGTGATGCTCTATCTACTCCCATACTTTACCACCTCCATTTTCTGGCATAACCTTCATTTTTTCTTCATACCTCAGGTTTGACTGCCTAAGCCTCCTATAGTAAATATGCTTACAGAGCTGTATGACAGTGTTTTATAGTGCTTAACATGGTTGTAATTTTATGATTTTTTTTTTTTGTATTTCATTATATTCCCCGAAACAGACTGGTATTTCCAAGAGTTGGTCTCATTTTCTGTAACAAGCAGAGTGCTTGGCATATTATGAGGTCCCCAATACATATTTGTTGAATGGATGAATGAGTGAAAAATAAATATATAGTCCAACTTCAATAAAATTACAAAATAAATTTGTTGAATCAATTAAATGAATTAAGTATGCTTGTCTGTTACCATTATAATTACCCATCAACTTTTATTTTCATAACTATGCAATGGTTTTATTGTACAAACATCTTGGAAGGGAGATATAACTACTAATATTATCACTGGGCAGATGAGAAAATTGAGAGTTTAAGAACTGGGATGATTTTATCAAGCTAATGACTGGAACACTTGTACAAATGGTACCAAGCTTGTACTAAGTTTAATGGCCAAAGAAATGATACAAAATATAAATCCCTTTCTTTCTTAGTGTGGAGCATTAGTGATTAATGCAATATCATAGACTTTTAGGTTTACATTTAGCTAATAGCTACTTACTAATACCTACTAAATGAGTTATTAAGGAGTGCTAATATTTGTGATGCTAAACTAAACTGTTAATTTAGTAAACTTATTCATAACTCAGTATTTGGCAAGAAGTCTCACTATTCCACAATATTTGGCAAAAAAGTAAAGCTACTGTACATGTGTATTTATGAATAATTGTGATTTTGCAACTGTTTTGGAGGACTTTCTGTTATCAGTACATCACCAGAATGAATTTGAGTGTGTTGTGGTTTTCAACGATGGCTACTCTTGCAAACAATTTTGAATTGTTATCTATTTATCTTCATTACCCAATTAATTTGTTGTATTACAGTTTGAATGAACACCCTATTTCAGAACTAATATGTAATATTTTCTTAGATTAGATTATCATAACTGGAGCTTATCTCTCAAACTTTACTTGTAAATTGCAATAAAGTTATTAATTTAATATGTTCATTCTAAGTCATTCAGTACATCTAGAGCTTAGCTTTGTAATTTCTTTATACCATAAGTATTCTGAAAAGATTCTATTTTATGTTGTCCAAGGACAGCACTTAGAACTATTGATAAAAAGTATGGTACATGTAGAGTTCAAATAAAAATCCTAACAAGCCTGTGCCTAAAGCAAACGATGGTAAATGCATTATCCCCTCCCTCAGTTCGCTTGTCTTTATCATCTCAAATACTTTTAATCCCTTTATAAAAGTGAGATTTTTATCCCTTTCTAACTCAGGTAAAAAACTTTGGAATTCCACTCTCCTAAACAAACAATCACAGCCAGAGTTATATCATTGTTTTGTACTGAAATGAGGTGGTTGTCTCTTTAAAGTAATTTATCTGTAATAATAAAGTAACAATGTTTGGAAATAACTTGAACATCATAATATATTTATATATAAAAATTAATTAGAGTAGGTTCAAAATTGTATTATAATATAATCATTCTTATTCTCTTATACTCAGTTCTTCAAACTCCTACATTAGGTCAACAGGGTTAACCAGTATAGGCAAAGTAAATTCTTAAAAGAAAAATCACATTAAAATTGGTAAGACTTGAAGACTAGTTTTTCAAGTATACCTAATTATATTGAACAGTTAATCAGTATATTAGCATTTTTTGGAAATATAGCAATTTACCAATAACAAATCCTTTAATGTAATTAGTTAAGTAAACTTAAGGGCATTATTATGATCACTTGAATGAATTTTCATACATTTAAAGAGGTAAAGTCGTAATAGATTAGTTATGTAGAATAGATGCAAATTGAGAAAAATAAAAATCTTTCTTCAAATATAATACTAGAAAGATAAATCTTTATAAGCACTTGTCAAATAACAAGCATATTAAAATATTTTTCATTAATATTTATAGAAGTGGTTCGGAAAGCTTCGGACCAATTAGAAATACTCATTAAAATTAACAGCAACAAAAATCGTAAATGCGAATGTCCTTTGGGTTCTAACATGACAGAATAAATCTGGGCTGAATCCAGGCTTAATCAACATTTTTTTTTCTGCCTAAGGTCAATATTGCAGTTTCTCCAGGTGTAAAGCAAGAAACACAAAATGGAAAGCTTTAGAATTTCTGGGGACATTAGTAAATTCATAACAATCTGGAACTCAAAATAACAGACTTTAGCGTAGGGTTTAGAAAGTTACTTCTGATTATCTCTGAATAATCTGTAAACTTTGTTCAATTTCAACTGATGGTTTTGAAGAAGTAACTTCTAATTTTAGGTATAGCTTCATATCTGCAACATTCCAATTAACCAAGTCTTACCATCTAGATCAGTTTCCCAGGCTGTGTTCTGCATAAAGGTATTAGTAGGATTCATAATGAAGCAAACATAAATGAAGTTAAGTTGTTTAAAATAATTTCTAGAGCCTCTAATAGCACATGAATGCCTGAGTCTCTCCGAAAATGAAAGGAGAGAGAGAATGTGGTGGAAATTTGGGGGAGGGAGGGAGAGAGGTAGGAGCAGGAGGGTGGGAAAGGTGGTGAAAAGGGAGAGGGAGGGAGGGGAGGCTAGTTGAGGGGAGAGAGGAAAAGGAAGAAATATTGAGAATCCAAACAAATTTGAACATGCTGTTTGAGAACTGAAAAAGCATATTGTGACATTTCTTCTGAAATAGCATTCACATTAAACTTTCCTAACCTTTTTCAGATTTGTAAATCAAGTTTCTTCATATCTATTTCTCTTTAAATTTGAGAACTTGCACCTTAATGTGGCTCTATATACTTAGACACAAAAATCTTTAAAATATCATTTATTGATATTTTCTGCCTTAGACAGATTTCTACAGTTTATTTATTTATTTATTTGCAATTTTCCAAAAGTGCAGGTGGCCAAATCATTTCTTTGAGAAGTATGCAGATTGCTGTTCCTCAAAGCCTGTTCACTCAATGGGGCTAAATACATATCCATGCAAGGCGAGGATGGTATTGAGTCAGAAAATCTTGAAGGACCAAGAGACCAAAATAAACATGTTTTCAACTCTTCTGACATCTGGTACTCAACATGAAATAGCAATATTGAAAAATTCTTAAAAGATACTTGTTTCAAATGTTTGACTCAAATAATTATATATTAGTATCTGCCAGTATCATTGACATAGTGATATAAAGATTTTTCACTAGTGTGTTCAATTTGACAAAGCTATTCTTAAAGTAATACTTTATTATAGTGCAATCCAGACATGATGATTCATTTAAAATTAGTTTTTGTTCATAACAAGATGGTTTTCCCCTCAATACCAAATTGAAGAATAACACTTTCTGTGGCTATAGGCTACAAGCATTTTGTATTGCTCAATTCATTGAGGCTCTTATGATAATTGTTCAGAACTGTAGTACAATTAAAATTACAGTATAATAAATTTTTTTCTTTCCTTTTGAAGCAAAGCTTAGTCCTAACAGAAACTTAAAAACTCTAAGTTGGGATATCTCTTATCAGCCTAAATGCTAAGAATTAGAGCAAATTTGTTAAATTCTCTTCTTCATCTTAAAGCTAGCTGAGTTCAGCTATTTGGTTCATTATTCATTTAGTCAACTTTAATTTTGCAAATTTCTTACCTACTATACATTTGACACTAGATAGTAAAGACCAAGATATAATTGACTGAGCTTTTTAATTTAGTGCGAAGAGATGAACAATTAAAAAAAAAAACAATGTAAATGCTATGCAAACAAATTACGTGGCCACCTTACACTGGGTGATTAGTAAAAGGTAATATTTAGGTTGAAATCTGAATGGCACAATAAACCAGTTATACAGTCAGTGAAGAATTCATGTCATGGAGGGTGAGAAGCTGCACATGGATCCAATGGCAAAAAATAGCTTGGAGCAGTAGAAAGTCCAATGCAGCTAGAAAAATGGATGGTGGGAAAGAAGGAAAAAAAGGAGAAAAAAAAAACCTTAATAAGTATTATTTAAAATCAGATTAAAGGTCTTATAAACCATTAAAGCATTTTAAGTGGTGAGTGATAATCTGTGGGAAAATTATTGTAAAGGTACAATTGTAAACAAGGAAACTTGCAAGAGGCAGAGATAATGGTAGAATTTACTAACCTTGTGGAATTGGAGTAGAGATAAGTGAGCTGTTTAAGGAAGTGTTCTAGAAGTATAGACCAAGGGACCAGCTGTTAGATTGGACATTTCATGGGAAAATAAGGATAACAGTACAGAGTCAATAGAACAGTCTAATTATAGTCTATCAATTCAATTATTTCTCTCAATTGTTTGATCTCTGCTTATTTTGGTATGTTTGTTTTAAATATCAAAATTTCCATCTAATTGTTTTAATATTCAATGAAGAACAGAGAAAAGAGTTACTAGAGAGGACCCAGATCCAGCATTAAAAAGCCAGAAGATGGCTATGAAACCAAAAACAAACACAAAAACACACTAGGGCAGTATTATTCTCTGATTTAAAAAGTCTCATGTGATTATTTTATGTTAATATTGGAAAGTTCTAGTTGTCAAATGGCATAACAAAAAAAAGAAATACCAGAATCTACCTTTAATACCTTGACGAAAATTCAAAATGACTGTGCAATTCATTAGCTCTCAAAGCATGTATTCCCTGCCACATCAATTCCATGAGATGGTGATCAATATATTTTCAAAATCTTGAATGTTGGTATATGTATATATGTAGATATGTATGAAATAAGTAATACTAACATTTAAAATGTAAAAGATTTTTGAGAAAATCTCACTTAATATAATGCCCAAAGTGGACAATTTATAATTATTATTATATTATGGAGTAGCAAAAGCATTTTATGCTTTTACCTCCTAGGAATAACAGATCTTTGGGGAAGCCATGTTATTGGTAAATAAATTTATTCAAAAATAAATTAAATTTGTTCAAAAATAGAAAAGCTATCTTCTCTAGAAGTTAACATATAATTAGGTTTAAACCACCCAGAGGTGGAAAATGAGGTCACTCTATAAATTATTACTGAGGATTTTTAGTCTTCCATGGGATGTGAAAACTGAGTAATAGTTCATGAATATCAAGGTTGAAATCCACCTTAAGCAATAGAAGTATGCAGTGGTTACCAATGTACTTTGCCTAGAACCAAGATAAGAAATGGAGGAACAAGGGAGGAGATTAGTAAACTTTCCACAGATATAAATAAATTTGCTAGAAAATGTATAGCAAGGCCCATTAAGAGACATTGCTAAAATTTTAGCTTATTTCAGTCTTTCTTGAAGCATATTTTTTAAAATTAAATTTAATGGGGTGACATTGGTTAATGAAATTATATAGATTTCAAGTGTACAATTCAATAATATGTCATATGTATATTGCATTGTGTGTTCAACACCCAAAGTTAAATTTAGTAAACATTCCTTGCATTAAGAATGTGAAAGTAGATTTTCTCTTAGGATTTGTCTTTGTTGATGTAAACTTAACTGTAACCTTGAAAGTGGAATGGGGAATTATTTTGTGGTTTGGCTTTTGGTTGAGTTTAAGGCTTAATTGAAGGTTTTATAATTTAAAGGTCAATTGATCTTTGGCTTTCATTTCAACACTTCCACCAACCAGTTGGCAGTCTTGGGTAATTTAGGCATTTTGTGTAAATTTCTTTCATGTTCAAAATAATGACAAACTGTAACTATGTCAGTCTGACAGACTACAGCGGGTTTTAATGAGACATCATGCATATAAAAGCATTTGAAAACCACATCTTGGCCTATGTGTTGTTGCTACCATTATGATTACCATAACCTAAATAAGGTGTGAGCCTTTGTCAGTAGAAATATTAAAAAGGACTATAGGCATTGGATTGTTTGGATTTGGGAACCCTCACTTTTTGGACTCAGGATCCCTTTAGATTTAATTATTGAATACCCCCCAAAATGCTTATGTAATGTGTGTGTGTGTGTGTGTATGATAAATTATCAAATTAGAGATTACACCAGGAATTTATAAAAATGTTATTTATAAATAATAATAAACATAAATAACATGCTTATCTGAAAAATAGCTCTTTTCAAAGCTAAATATTAGCAAAATAAGTGGCAGTATTTTAGTTCTGCAGTTTCTTTAATGTCCAGCTTACTAGAAGACAACTCATATCTGCTTCTGCATTCAACCTGCTGTGACATGTTGCTTTAGTTGAAGTTTTGAAAATAATTCATTCTCATACAGATATGTAGTCAGAATAGGGACAATGTCATGAAGTGCCTATCCATTCCTAAGGATAACAAAGTGTTTCCTTACCACACTTAAAGAACTTTTGCACTTGGAAAAGGGGAAAATTGAAAGGGTTAAGAATATTTTCATTACACCATTTAACTTTTTACTTCTAAGTGTTTTGGTGTAAGGGTAGACATAAAGACTGATATTTTGGCTGATGGAAACCATTGTACCCCAACATTTACCCTTTCTTTAGTCTCAGGAGCTAGCTCCTTGATTTTGAGGGAAAATACAGTTCTACTTTTGAATTTATTTTTTTTAGACGAGGCAACCATTGGTTGACATATATGGCAAGGACCTTGTCAGTTTACAATCCCTTATTTTTTATTTGTTTTATGCCTTCATCACCTGGTATTTCTAGGTGATCTCTCATCCAAGTACTAGCCAGGACTGACCCTGCTTAGCTTCCAAGATCAGATGGGATTGGGCTTGTTCAGGGTGGCATGGCCATAGACAAACAACAACAACAACAACAACAACAACAACAACAACAACAACAACAGTTTTCAATATGAGAAAATAGCTGTGAGTGGCTGACTGAATTCAGAGTAGTAACACTTTAAAATCTAAGGCAATATTAGTTAATTTTACTTGCTCTTAAGGGTGTCTTCTGAGAATCAAGTAGCTTATTCTAAATAAATATCTATCTTTGTTGTTCTTCAATTAGGAGAGAGGCCACCTAAGGATTTCTGGTTTCATTCATGGATTTTGTTGCTAGGGTAATTAGAATTTGAGATATTGCATTATACAATTTTCTACATGTAGCATCATTACTTAGAAACTATTGCTCATCACTCAGAACCCAGTATTCTGGATGGTAAGTCAAAACTAATGATTAGCCTGCTGCTAATAGATAGAGTATGTGGTAGACACCTAGCTTCCTGGTAATATAGAGACTATTTGGTCTGATTCTGACACTCTAAAGACAGAGGCTGATGTGACACTGTTTTTGACTTGATTATTTAAATATTTCACAAGCCTTCAAAACAATCTGGAAAGGGAGGTGTTATCATTTTGCGCACCCCTATGTTCACTGCAGTGCTATTTATAGTAGCCAAGATATGGAGCTAAATGCTCATCAATGGACAATTGGATAAAAAAGTTATGGGGCATATATACAATGGAATGTTATTCAGACATAAAATAAATAAATCTTACCATTTCCAACAACATGGATGGACCTAGAGGATATTATGCCAAATGAAGTAAGTCGGAGGGAAAAAGACAAATGACATTATTTCACTTATATATGGAATCTAAAGAACAAAATAAATGAAAAACAAAATGAAAACAGACTCATAGATACAGAGAACAAACTGGTGATTGCTTGATGGGAGGGAGTGTGGTCATGGGTGCTAGGTGAAAAAAGTGAAGGGATTAAGAAGTAGAAATCGGTAATTAAAAATAGTTACAGGGATATGAAGAACAGCATAGGGAATATGGTCAATAATATTGTAATAGCTATGTGTAATGTGAGATGGGTACTAGTGTAATCTGGGGGATCACTTTGTAAGTTATATAAATGTCTAAACACTGCTGTACACCTAAAACTAATATAATATTAAATGTCAGCTCTAACTGAAAAATGAAAAAATAGAGAGAAGAAACAAGGAAAAGTAAAGAAGGAAAGAAAAGGAAGAAGGGAAGGGAAGGGAAAGAAATTAAGAAATTGGTAAATTGAGGAGTGGGAAGATATCTTTTGTCAGGTGCCTGAAGTGCAAGTGTAAGATCTATTGGAGAAGTTTTATAAGCAAAAGCTATTATGTATATGCCTTTTTATAATATTTAAGACTCTGAGACTCAGAACAAGACTGAGCAGAGCTTCAAAATTTCTTTAATACTTCGTTTTGGGTATCTCAATTATAAATATGAAAAGCTCAAATACACAAAAATGTGTGTTCACTGTCAAAGTTGGTTAGATAAGAGAAACTAGGAGAAAGGCTGTTATTTTTTGGAGGCAAAGTCAAATTTGTCAATTAAAATACTATAGAAGTAGAAGATTGTCAGTTTGAGGGTGATTTTTGAGTGGTGATCTGGTTGATTGGCTAGTGGCCTAATAGGTTAGATCTATTCCTTATCTGTTCACGTTCTACAAACATTTGTGAAAAAACTTGCTTTGGTCTTGTTGGGAAAAAGAGTAAAGCCTAAAGAGTAAAAAATGATCATTTTTCTCAGAAAGTTGTGGGTGAGTGTTGTGATGAAGGAATAATGACATTTTCTATACATTTAATGACAAAGTCAATGTCTGTGAGCTCTAGAAAAGTCTTATTACAGTTTACACTTAACATTTAAATCTTTGAAAAGATGGTAAGCTTTAACAATGTGCATTTATTAGTGTATTTTTGTGAAAATATTAAACTCCAATTCTATAGTGATTTAGATGTACCAGATTTTCTTCATATTATCTTCTAGGTATAAAGTAGGCCATTTCAAACAGGAACACATGAACTACACACACACACACACACACACACACACACATCACATCACATCACATCACATCACATCACACATGCACATACACTTATGCTCTTAAAGATTTAAAAACAGATTCTTTTTAAAAGCATTGCGACAGAATCTGAAAGGCTACTCTGTCTCATATCACTAATAACACTCTCTTAACACTCTCGGATCATTCTGTCCTCTGTTCCAGACAAACAATGTTCAAAATAATCATTTGGAGACTTCTAAGTAAGGTAATTTAAGTCTTAGGGGAAATGGTGTGGGGAGATTTTTCTTTTTCTCTTTTCACAGGTATGGGTATGTGATATTCTGCAAAATAAGTTTGTTGCTTATTGGTGATGTTCCTCATTCCTTTTGGAAAATCTAGATATTATTAGTTTATTCCTTTTTTTCCCTTCTTTTCTCCCTTCTCTCTCATTGTTTTTTTCTGAATAATAATATTGCTATGGGAGACTTTGCATAGAATTAAAACTGGAAGTGGTGACTCTTTACATAGTACCTTTCTTTTCAGTTGTCTAATTTCTTAATAAATGGCATATGAACCTTAGGATGTTGTACAAGAAATTAATAAAACAAAGATAAAATAAATATTCAGAAAATAAAATGAGTACTACATGGACTAGTTACAAGTTGGTCTTTTATAGAATCAAACATTGAATAGTTTTCCTGCAATTGTTTTTCTCTCCCAGAAGAAGTGAGAATTTTAAAGATGTTTTCTCAAAAACATAAGAAACTTTTACTCCTAAAATTTTCTACATTGTTGGTAATAATTATGGCTTAAAATATTTATATATAAATATTTGACTTATAATGAAAGAGGGTATGGGGAGCTTATTCATGCAATGTTAAAATGTATGAATATTACACAACAAACACTTCTATCAAGAAAATCAATAGCAGAGATTATATGGAACAAAAAAATTGTGAAGATCATTTACTTTTAATCTTAGTTCCATATATTTTAAATAGGACTATCAAATTTGGCATTATATCCTAACATATTTTGACATATTGATAATGTAGTATGGGAAAGAACAGTTTTTCAATAGTATTTGAGGATTTTTAGTTAAGGGATTTTTATTTTTGACACAAAAAATACCCTGACCTGCTTCACTAACCTGCAGGCCTACCTAGCTCTATAATCATTTGCATTTTTCTTTTTTTGACAGTAAAATATGCAAGTCATAAAATTAACGTATGGAATGTTTTTTTGCCAAAAATAAAAATACTTTTTCAGATTTTTTTGTGTCAAATATAAAAAAATAAAAACAGACTCACAAATATGGAAGACAGTCTGGTGATGGTCAGAGGGGAGAAGGTTGGGGACCTGAAAGAATGGGGTGAATGATTAAAGACGTACAAATTAGTTGATAGATGGCCAAGAGCATGGGGAGAACAGCATAGAGAATGCAGTCGGCATTAATGTAATGACTAGGTGCAAAACCAGAGGAGAGAAAGAGCAATTAGAGGGATCATTTTACAAACTATGTAAATGTCTAACCAATATACTGTATACTTAAAACTAAATAAAATAAAATAAATACACTTGGTTACTATAGTACGTATTACCATTTTATGTAGCTATTTTAAAGAAATATTCTTTATTTTCATTCTGCATTTTTTTTTTACTTAAGATTATTTATTACACTAACAACTTTTTAAAAGTTAAATTGCTGTGGGTACCTAATAGCATCACTGTATAACTTGGTCATGTAGTGGGATCCTGAGCCTTTGCTATGTTGTATGGATTTAGTCACAAGGTGCCTAAGCACACAGTGCCCTTTTGTATTACAACTTTTAGCCCAATCAACATATTTAGTTAGCAGCTCATAGGAACAGTGGTAAACCTCATTATACACCAGTTTTTAGATAATATTAAATCATATTTGAAATATAACAAGATCTCCATTGCAGATTTAATGTGACAAGATAGTATTTTATACTGTTTTTATTCACAGTATAACAAATGATGAGTAATAAATTTAGATATAGTGCAGACAGACTCAGGATGTCAGAAGTATTGGGTGGTTTTGTCTGGTTATTAGAGAACAAAGCCAGTAGGTAGAATACATGGAGAAAATTCTTTTCTTCCTGCCAACAAATGACAAATATTTTAGGGTATCATTTTATAGTTCTTTTCTTTGTGATATTATTATCACTCATATAAAATACATTTTCCAGGATGCTGAATTAGGACATAATATGCATATAAGTTACCCTGAATTTTTATAGAAATTTGACTTTTCCTAATATCATTATATGCCACTATTTAACTATAGACACCCTAAAGAAAGAAAAACTATGTTATACACTCTCTTATTTTTTATGGTACCTAGGAAAATGTTAGGTATCTGTATTTATTGACTAGTACATATTAGGTACTCAATAAAACTTGCTGAAAGAATGTGACTCAGAAAATTGCTAAAAATGGTGGCATCTGACCTACATTAGGATAATATAATTACCACTTACTGGTTATGTTTGTTTGAGCAAGTTAATTGAGTTTAAACATATTCAAATAGTTCAATGGAAAAAAAATATTTTCAATATATATTTCTAGAGCTACTGAATATCCATTTGGAAAAGAAACTTGATCTCTACTTTACACTATATACAAAATTTAATTTGAGATGAATAGGCATAAATATAAATGCTAATACAATTAAGATTCCAGAAGAAAAAATAAGTGAACAAAAGTTTCTGAAACAGTTCACAGAAAGCACTAAGAAAGAAAAATCATGACAAGTTGGACTTGATTAAAATAAAAATATTCTGATCATCAAAAGATACTATTAACAAAATAAAAAAGCAAGAGAAACTGAGATAAAAAATTATTAAAATATATATTTAACATGGAATCAAATAGATAAAGACCCCCTAATCTTAGCAATCAAAGATGAGCAACACAAAAAGTGAACAAATTATTTGAAAACCTACTTCACAAGAGATATAGGGAGATACATGTTCATGTATTTTATATCATCTGTGGCTATATCTGCTATTGGTTCTGTTTCCCTGAAGAACCTTTACTAATCCACGGCTGTTACAACAATATGGGTGACATGGATGAATCATTCAGGTGAAAAGTAATGGGACACAAAGAGCAATCCCTCTCATATAAAGTCTGTATAGCTGGCGAGAGTGTGTTAGCTTTCCTAGTTCAATGGTAAGATAGTTTCCCTGCTACACCTTGTTTTTCAAAAGAGAATTCTGACTAAGAGGTTATCCTAATAGACACGACTTTTTCCAACACAAATCTACTGTGATTCTATATTTAACAGTTATTTTTCTACATGTTTTGTGTTTAGAGTTTGCAGCTTTATTGGGCCACATGGTCTGTTCATGACCTTTAATAATCCATAAATTGGTATGTGAAAGATGCCATTTTCTGGCTAGAACTAGGACTTGATCATATGACCTAGGTTCAGTTAACTGGATTGTTTCCCCTGAATTTTGAAACTTCAAAGAGTGATGAAAAGTAAAAGACAGGAAGGAGCTATTCTAAGTGGTAGCGGTAGGAGGAGGAGTGCAGCACACCAGCCAAGTGTGTTAATGACAGTGGCTCTTGCAATATCATCCTAAACTGTTTCTTCCTATGTTGGTTCTAGGCATTCCTTTTCATACTTTTACTTCTGCCTATTTCCCAAGCCTGGTTCTCCAGTTTTCCCATAATTCAGTGTGCTGCTCACTTGCTTTCTGACATATGCCTTTTTCTACTTAAGTTACCCAGACCCAGTCTGTTATTTGCAACCAAGCATCCTGATTGTATACTTACATAAACTTCAATATAGTTGTGTATATAAGTTTTAAAGAATACTGTAATTGATTGGAGATGGGCAATTCTCAAAGCTCTATCCACAGCAGTCTTTAAATGTTTTGTAGTTTGCTTATAACTGCAGTTGACAAATCTAGCTACTATAATAGTGCATCTCTGTGTGTTGCCACATGCTAGCTGCTTAAGAATCAAGGAGATGGGGGCATAGGAAGGTGGTGCTTGTCTCACAGGCTTACTCTTGGGTATACATGTTTACTGAATCTGAATTTTTTAACAAGTACTTAGGTTCATGTACAAGATTGAGAGATACTACAATATATGTAAGTTTACTAGCTTTGATATCAAAGTGAGTTGTTTTCCATCATTTTAGTAAGTACAGAGAGGAATAGGAACCTCGTTTTTTAATACATCCTAAAATGTGCTATTTGGGATTAGCCCAGTGTATTTCAGTTGTTTTAGACTATTTATGAAAAAGAAATAAGAAAAGATCTTTTAAACATGGTAGTGTGAACTGGATAAGGATTAGGAGATGGCAAGTGAGTGGATTTAAGATTGCCTGAATCACTCTCTTAAGGAATGAGTTTTGGGAGAGCTGACTGGCTATTTTCCATCTCCACTGAAGCTAGTCAGAAAAGTACAGGTAGACTGTTCTTGGAATAAATGTTAAAATTTGGGGATAAGGTGTGTAAAGGGGAAATGGATTCCCCAAATAGCTTTAAATGTGTGAAAAAAATACTAGGATAAATGGCTGAAGTGTATTTTGACCAAAAACAATGAAGTTGCTTAAATTATCTACTCAGTTTCCCTTCAGCCCTTGGAGCCCAGAATTCAGGATTTGAGAGAAACATCCAACTCCTTAGCAGCCAAGGAAACTATATTAAGGAACACATGTACCACTAAATTGTTACTGAGTTTAAAGAAAGTTGATAAATGGCTGGCAAAAGAAGGCTGCCTCTTGATGTTCTAAAAGCAAAACCAGTTAAGGGTCAGCAGATCTCTAATTATAATGGAGCATATAGTACACCATAATTAAAGTTGTATCAGCATTTACACCACAAATTAATGTTTTTTATAGGTTCAAACTCAGCTGTAAAGATTCATTCTGGGCTAAAATTTGGCATATAAGACTCAGAAACTCAGCAGGGAAAGGGGCAAAGAAGGGATATTTTAAAAAATTTATATACCAAACTGTCAACCACAAAATATAGCCATTAGGATCTGTTGAGGAAATGATAAATAATAAATAATACATTTTTTCAAAATCAGTATGCATAGCAAACTCCAGGTGCCATAGCAATGGTGAAAGAGAACATTTAAGTTATACATGTTAGAAAACACACAAGAAACCAACGTGAACTGAAGGATGTTTTTAATCCTGTGAGGAGTGGTCTATTTTACAGAGAATATTAGATGTTACTAAAAACATATTTAATGTTCTTAAATATTCATTTGCCCAAGAAATTTAGATGACTCCAATGAAACTGCAAAATGTACATCAGCACAGTGGGGTTAGTGATGAAAAATGTTATATCACTTATTTCCCTTAGACTCCTTTGATAGATGACTTTAATCTAAATTCCCTCATTTCTATGAATGTTAACACTTTTTAAAAAACATGATTTTGTTAATAATGACTTTGTTAATAATGATATAATGTAAATATTTTATATATATTCCAGTTTTGTACCTTAAAAGGTGTAGTTAATAACTTGTGAATGAAACAAATAAGATATTAAGACCTACTATGTACGAGGCATGTGTCTAGAGGCTCATTTTCAGCTTTATAATAATTAAACTTTGAATTATTTTTATTTTTGATTATTATATTTACATTAAAATATCAACTTTATAATTTTTTGCTTTAATTTATGTTACTTTGTAATATTATTATTTTTTTATTTTGTGCTGCAGGAACCCAAAGCTCTTTGTTTTTAGAGTGTGGTAACACTACTTAGTTAAGGATCAAGTTTGCTTGTTCTCATCTAATCTATAACTTTGTTATAGTCAAAATTATAAAAACAAGTAAGAAATCTTGATTGAAAATCAATTTCCAGTATCTATGATATCAAGGAAAATAAATTGTATATTGACTGTATGTTGACAAATATCTAGAAGGATAATTACCAAGCTGATAAACAAGATTAGAGACAGATGACAAGAAGACAAGAACCAAGATTCAATCAATGAGGTAATGCAGTGACTTTAAATTTACTTGTTATATTTTACATTTTTTATAGGGAGGATGTGATTTGTATTACTGTGTATTTAAACAAATTTAAATAACAGAAATTGAAAGAAAAACTTGTTTTAAGAAATCCAGCAATTAAATGAATATAAAATATGAAATTAAGTTCTACACATGGAACAATACTGTCTCCTTTTATTTGTACCTGCATTTATAATTTAAGTGACTTCTTAACATATGTTAATTCAATATGGATATAAGAACACTCCATTGATATTATAGTTTCCACATGGTAATTCAAATATATTTTGTACCTTGCAAAGACCTAGCCAATAAACTTCTTGCCAGTAGGTGGTTTGTAGCAATTAGGAGAGAAAAGGTTGTAGTAGATGATAAATTGGACACATCTTGTGGTCATGGTTTTTTTTGAATTCACCATTTCCTCTCTTGTGTGTTCCAAACTGTGCTTGAGTCTGCTGCCTTTGTCAGTTGCCTCATTAACAGATTCTTAGTAATGCTGACCTAAGTAGCAGCTCTAACTGCTTCTAAGCTACCAGCAAGAAGACAGTGGCAGTTGTTAAAAGTTGGTTTAGAAAAAGTGAAAAGTAAATTCAGAGGCTATGGACATAGCCAGGGGTCTTTGAAATAGCTCCAAGCCCAGTTGGCCTGAATTGAACAGCTATTACTTTACAAAAGCTTTCTGATAGGGAAATTGTCATCCATGTCCAGTTCAGACAGAAATATCAAGAGCTCAGCCAAATAATATGCAGATAATCAAACAAGAACTGGAAAACCTCAAACAAGCCATAGTAGGAAGAGGAAAACAAATGAGTATGGAAACCTCAAAGTACATACTAATCAACTCCAACTTCTTCAAGCTCCTCACTTATTCATTCAGTCAGTTATCCAGTTGATTGACTATGTATTGAGCATCTACTCTGGGTCATTTGTGAAATTGGGGCTGAGGGTATAAATACAAATCAGCTATAATGTGACTTTCATGTATATGATCATTTAAAAACATTCTCACTTTAATCAAAACTTCTTATCATAGCCTTTGTTTTTATAGTCTATGTTGTCTAATATAAGTATTGCTACCTCACCTTTTTTTTTGTTTTCATTTGCATGGAATATCTTTTTTAATCCCTTTACTTTGAGTCTGTGTGTATCTTTCCATCTGAGGCGAGTCTACTGTAGGTGGCATATGTATGGGTCTTTTTTTTTTTCCAGCCACACCATGTCTTTTGATTAGAGCATTTAGTCCATTTATACTTAAAGCAATTATTAATAGGTATGTAGTTATTGCCAGTTTATTGTTTTCTAATAGTTTTTGTATTTCTTTGTTCTTTTCTTATTCTCTTGCTCTCTTGTGTGTTACATGATGACTTTCCATAGTGTTATATTTGGTTCCTTTCTCTTTATTTCTTGTATTTCTCTTATAGATTTTCAGTTTATGGTTAACATGTGCTTCAAGTATACCAATTTATGTTTCTATTGGAGTAGTTTAAGATAATGGTTGCTTAAGTTCAAAAAGATTCTAACGCCGCTACAGTTTTTACTCACCCCCTCCACATTTATATTTTGGTCATTTTTAGTTCATATATGTTTGTGTGTGTATATGTATACGTGTGTATATGTTTGTGTTTTCATGTGTATCCCTTTATTGTTGTAATTACACATATATCTTTTAACCTTTATACTAGCTTTATAGTTGGTTGGTCCACTGTTTTTACTGTTTGCCATTGTCAATGACATCTTTATCTTCCTCTAGTTCTTTAAGTATTCTTATAACCAGTGTTTTGAACTGTACATCTTATAGATTTCTTGTCTCTATTTTATTTAGTTCTTTTTCTGGAGTTCTGCCTTGTTCTTTCATTTGGCTCATATTTCTTTGTCTCATTTTGTCTGACTCTTTGACTTTTATTTTGTTTGTCTATCTCTATTAGGTATATTTGCTATGTCTCCTAGTCGTATGTAGTAAGTGTTCTGTATGGCCCCATGACACAGTCTCCTGGTTACCTGAGCTGGATGATTCAAGGGTATCCTGTGTGTGGGTTGTGTGTGCCCTCCTGATGTTTTGAGCCTGGGTTGTATTGGCACCTCTGTGGGTGGGATTGGCCCTCATGCTGACTGGCTGTGAGTGCTGGCATGTCTACATCAGATGAGCTGTTCTGCAGAGATTGACTCTTTGGAGTAGGAGTCACTTTAGCAGGACTCTGGAGCCAGCAAAGTCCATTCATTGGGTGTCATTTGTGGGGCTGGTTCAGATACGGTTTAGTGTGGTCTAAAGTTGGTCATCAGGTGTGTTGGTTCTGAGGTCTCTTTGGAGGGGCTCTGGTGCCATAGATTGAGGTCAGCCACCATGTTTGGATATCAAAGGGCCAGCAGTAGAGTCTACAAAGTGATCTGGTGTTGGTTGCCACTTGTGCTTGGTTTAGAGAGTCTTGAGAAAGGCTGTTTTGCCAACTGAGGCTTGCTTCACTAGTAATGCGTTTGGGACCTTTTGGTGGGCACCACGGTGTCAGCTGAAGCTAGCTGCCACTTGTGCTCAGTTTATGACCACTTAGTTGAGGCTACATTCCAAACTGAGACTGACCACTACTTATGCCAGGCTTGGAGCAACCTGATGGGAGTTACAATGAAAGTTGAGACTGGTCACTGCTTATGCCAGGATTGAGTTAGCAAGAGGTACAAAGCACACCAAGGCTAGCTGCAGCTTGTTTGTTATTTGTGGACATTGGAGAGTTTTTAGGAAAGTCAACAGTATGAGCCTAGGCATGCTGCTTGTGTGGAGAAACTGTTGAAAGAGGTTTGGCTGGGTGCGTAAGTTGAGTGGGGTGAGGTCTCAGGGAATCACCAGGACAGGACCAATGGTTTTAGCCAGGTTAATGGAAAGCACAGATTTGACACACACCTCCCCGGGTAGGCTGGGTGGAAGGAAGACTCAACAAAGGAACAATGGAACCTGCCAACACTTCCATCCATAAATGATCTTTTCTGAATTCTGTCCTTCCATCCTTTGCCCTGTAGCCAGTCAATTTATTCTTTGCTTTAGTTCAATTTATTATTTTCCTGGCACCTTGTGAGCTACTGACTTTGCAATGAAGCCCAGAGTGAATGAGTTTGTGAGCAAGTGAGTCTGTGCTTGGGCCTTTAAGACCTGCAGCACCTGAGTCTTCAACAGCTGTCTATCTCACTCAGACACAATTGCTACTGGTTTTCACAGCAAGATGTTATGGATACTCATCTTAGCACTGAAGGCTGGGATTGGGGGCCCAGTGTAAGGCTGGGACACCTTGCTTCTAAGGGGACCTCACTGCATCCAAGATATCTCTCCTAATTCATAATCACCACACCATGGACATGACACCTGACTGTTCTAAATCTCTACCCTTCCTATCAGTCTCAGTGTCACTTCTTTAGTTAATACAAGTCTGTTTATCTAGTCCTCAGGTATTTCTCAATGCTGGTTCTATATTTTAGATATAAATTTGATATAGTCATGGAAGGAGGAAAGCATAATATTTATATACCCTGCCACCTTGACCAGACGTTTCTGAGGTCAAATAATCAGAAATTGGAATTTTATTGAAGCATTTTTTTTAAAATTGGAATTCATAGGCTATTGAAAATGTAAAGTCTGCCAACTATATTCAGAAACCATTCATAAAATTGAAAATGTTACTTATGATATCAATATTTGCATCATCTAAATATAACTTATATATCAAATTTTCCTTGAACAAGCCATTTTATTAAATGAGTACTCTGATCAATACATAATGAAATTAATTTTAAAGTTAGTTTACCTAAGTAACTAATATAAAGTAGACTAAGGAACTTACACAAATGATTCAAGAGAATTTGGTAAAATTTGAGATATTTTCATAAAAATTTTGCACCATTATGTTCAATTATCACACTATCAAGCTTATACATATCTTTAGTTACTACTTTATCATTCATAGATACCACTACTGAATACCAGAAACTAGCATTGTCAGGGTTTGTGATTAAATGATGTAACATTCTCTTCCAAGTGAGCTTATTTTCTACCTGATTGTGGCTCTGGGAGTAAGGTACTAGAAATAGCTATCTATTAAGTTTTATAGACTATTCATAAAAGCTTATAATAACCAGCTGGATCCTGTAAACTGCACAGTGGGTGTTCAACTATATTTACCATCAACTCTGTTAACAATATGTATATTTTCATTTCAGGTAAACTAGCAAAAATCATTATCAAAATATTATACAATCATATTGCTCGAAGGCAAAGTTTAAAAAGACACAGGAAACCAAGAAAACAACAGCATACACTTTTGGTCTCTCAGAAAAAATAGATTTGTTTTAGAAGCCCAGACACTTGAAACATATTCTCCATTTACATTTTTGTGCTGACATAATGAGGACTTTCTATCTTCAATAGAAGCCATCTTATTGTAATGAATGAAAATCAAGGAATTCTCTTTTAAGATGTTTAAGCACTTATAAAAAATCCACTCAAAATAAGTGCCAAAAGACAAACACCTTTTTAAAATAAAATTTCAGAATGGTAAAATCATGACTCTCAACAGATAGTAATTGAACATCTGTCAAAGATTTTATTTACTCATTAATTGAGGGAATAAGTAACATATCACAAACTGTTAGGTTCAGAATTTGACTTAGAGAGATTTACTACTACTGGGAAATGTTCATTTGCAATGTCATAAACAGAAATCAGTTGTTATCAGCTTTCTACAATTTTACTTTTATACCATATGTCAAAGACAATTAAAAATGCATACCTCTATAGAGTCAGATAATCCCCAGCGACTCCATTAGTCAATGTATTTAATTGAAAAGATAACCAGTGTTACCTTTTGCCCTTTTCTAAGTCTGACAGTTTTTCTTGACAATCTTGTCTGTTTTGTTCACTATATATATTCCCAGTGCACAGAATTCACTTTGCTCTTTGCATGTGATTAATAAATATTTACTGAATGAATAGGTGGAAGAATTCAAAGAACCTGGATAACACCTTTCTAAAACAAATAAAAAAGAAACCCAAATAAGAAAGCAAAGATAGCTTCTACTTTTAGAATTAGAAAATATAAATCATTTCAATAATAAAATATATTTATCGTACATATCAGGTATCTTCAAGACATAATTGTAAATCTCTTAGAATAAGTAATCCACAAGTTTGACACACAGCAATTATTTTATTATCCAAAGGCTTTTACTGATGAAATCCCTTAAAGCCCATGATTATATTACACTCACAATGAAATATCTGGTCAGAGATCATTCATCTTTGCCCATGTGCCACTTTCTTTTCTCAGTGCCATTGAGGTCAAATGCAGTCACATTCTTTCAAATAGGCATTATTTTTTCACAAAGTTCAAACAATTTTGCATTGAACTTTTATTTCTCAATTAGAGGAATCAAAATAACAGAGAGAAGAGAGTAAGGAGAAGAAGTAAGGGGAAACGAAGTCTTATTATTTAAGGTTTAATCAAAATGGCTCTCTATATGCCTGAATTCTCTTCTGGAGAACATTTTGGACAAAATTACTTTTTTTCTTAATACAGGTTTGGTTGAAGTTCTCTTATTATGCATTTGACAGGGTTATTTTTGGGTGGATTTTATAAACTTCAAATTAATCAAAGAAGTGAATTCAAACAAAACACATTTGGCATCAAGCAGCTACCTGAGGAAATGCCCAAGTGTATGTGATTCAAGTGAATACATAAAGGCTGGGATTTAAAGTTGAATTCAAAAAACCATCTGTCTGAATAATTTTTAAAATAAGCAATAATAATGTTTTGTGACTGCCACTATTTTTTGATGGATATTCTTAATTTTCAGGATTTTTAGTTGCTGCTTTAAAAGTATTATCTATATTTGTCTATGGTATAGGGTAGTACTGTGTTTTCAGAGAAAATCCCTCAAGAATGTCATATTTTTGAAATAGATTTTCTCAAAGAGTGATGATATACTTCTTCTTTTAAAATGCATTATAATAATTGTTTTTTCTGAGTGTCTCATACAGTATTTGTGGAGAGGGATACTTAAATAAGATTAATTACCATTAATTCAGATTCAAAAATAATTAAGAGTTTTCAAAAGAAAATGTTAGATACAATTTTTCAAAAGTAAATTTTTCCTTGATATTGGTAAATAAATTCGTAAATATATTTATATGTGGAAGATGAAATAGAAACTTTTCTTGTGACATCAAGATGATGTCATGTTTCTTTTATTTGTAAAATGTTTGGAACAACTTTTACATTTTGATCAGGAGCATTTAGTATTCACAATGAAACATAAAAAAACCTTTTGAAGAGAGAAATAAAAGACTATAAATGTCTTTCACACATTGATTTTTATAAAAGCATTTTCCTGTAGAATCAATAGATACATAAAGGAATAGAAGACAATTTAAAGTATGAAAAGGGAGTTTATGAAGACTGCAGTCTCCAATTGCAGTATATCAATAGTCTTTTGGGTAGTTTTACAGGGCTTTGGGTATTAAATAATATTCTTTCAGAACTTTAAGTTAGTGTCTTATTCTACTAATTTGAATCATAACTATACCCTGGACTTTGAATTGTTAGATGTAGAAAATTGGCTCTGGGAAAAGACTAAAGAATATTTATTTCATTCAGACTCTTAAGGTCACAAGAGATATATCTTTTGGAATATTTTAGATATGTGAATATGGCTTAAGAATATATGAAAACTACAGTATCAAATCTATAATGGTTGTAATGAATTACTTTAATTATATTATTTAAATATTAACATAAGTATTTACTACCCCATTTAAAATATAAAAACTATTATAGCCTCCCATTATTAAAAAAAAAAAAAAACAACAACCATTTCGTATTATCTCTGTGACTTTTACTAATTTAGAGATATTTTCCTGAACTCCTGAGCATTTGTGGGTGATATATTGGTTGATGGATGGGTGGATAGATGGATGGATGAATGGACAGATGATAGACAGACAGACAGACAGACAGATGATAGATAGATAGATAGATAGATAGAAGATAGATAAGAGGGAGAGTTACAAAGGAGAAATGGAAGGAGGGAGGACAAAAGAGAAAGAACTAAGTTATGATTAAAGGGGAGGGGCAAATGTTTATTATCTATATATTTGATAATAAAAATATTTAAAAACAAAAAACTTTGTTGAGTAACAATTACAGCATTAAAGCTGAGGTAAAGACCCTTAAACCATGATATCTAAAAGTTGTAAACTTCATTTATATGAGTTCTAATTTCTTCACCTATATCTAACTTCATGGGAGATATTCCATCTTAGCCATTAGATTAAGTAAGCTCTTACACAAGCACCAGACTCCAGAGTAGAAAGGTACCAGGTACTGTAGATGCTTCATTTTTATTGTTGAATAATCAAAACAGTCATTTTTCCCCAACATCTGCTCTTTCTGCAGAACTTCACATCTTGTGTATCTTTCTATGTTTCTATTAGGCAAGACAACAGTAATTTTTTTTGGGGGGGCGGAGGCTCGGGGGGTGGAGGTTGATAATTTACCTTCTGATATCTGACTCTCTAAATCTTATCCTGGCCAGGTTCTTTGTGTTTTATTTTTCACAATTCCATCTATTTCAATTCCACTCTATTCTTTACTAACCTTGTTTGATTATCTGTTAACAAGTTTAGATATAATTATGTTACCTCTCTGCCCCCAAACCTCAAAGGTATACCTAGCACCCACAAATAAAATACATGGATGCACCATTAAAGTCTCTCTAAAGTCTAATCCTTTCCTACCTTTGTAGCCTTTTCTCCCACTACCCCATTTGCTACATATTCTATTTTCAGACAGTTGAGTGCTCCTGGAATGAAATGTATTCTCTCTATTAAAGGTTCAAGGAAAAAGCTCTCTTGTTTAATTTTGTAGCCTCTGCATCAAGAATCCTAGTAATTGTAGAACTTAATAAGTTAATAAATGGACAAATAAATGATAACGGTTCAAGGGAAACATCTCTCTCTAGGACCATAACACCTATTTACACAAACAATTTATGTCAGGATATGCTAAACAAAATTTAAATTCTGTTCTAAATAACAGCCTAGAGATTAATAAAGTATAGATAGTCTATTATCAAAAAATTCAAAACATTGAACTTTAGGGAAAGATAAAATGAACAAGCATATGAAAAACATGGCTAGTTACTCTTTTTTAGAAAGTGTTTAAAATAATGCATTTTATAATAGCTTTTGATTCTTCCTTTAAAAACTATTTTTTAAATGTAATAATCTTTAACGTGATAACTTAATAGTCTCTAGGAAATTTCATGAACTTCGGTAGACTCCAATTTACAGACAGTGAAATATACTTGAAAGATTTTTTCATTTGCTTTTTGAGTAAAAATTAACTTCAAAAATTATTAAAAATTAACATCAATTTCTGGTTAGATATCTGGAATTTTTATTGGCATTCTTTTAATAATTGAATATTTTGTCTTAAGTGAAAAGAACATGAACAGTCATAATGAGTTTAATATTATTCAAAAACAACAAAAGAAAATGAATGAAGTATCAAAAAAGGAAGACTGAATAGAAAAGATATATAAATAAAAAGTAAATGTGAAATTTGAAAAACATGATAGCATTCTTTTCATAAAATGTTGAAAACTAAAAAGGAAAATTAAAAAGAAAAATAACTGTCTTAAATTTATTCCTCTTATACTGTCATGAAATATGAGCATCGCAATCAAGGATTTTAATTCATGTGAAAAAGTGAGGTAAACATGTTTTAATGGATATTTAATGGATATTTAATGAATTTTATTTATATGGTTTATCTTTGGTCACAGACAAACACTAAAAATTTTAAAAATTATGATATTTTTGCCAGTATTATCACTAGATTAGGATCTAGATTTGTATTTTTAAACCTTGAATACAAGTTGGGAGGGGTCATAAAATTCATTAAATTTGACACATATGTCTTTAGGCCAAGTGTAACACATTATGATTAAAAAGTATATAAAATAATGAACAAAAAAAATATGACCTAGTCATATTGGACATTGTTTAATCCTTCCAGGTAACTCATATTTATTCATTTTATTAGGCGAATATTATTTTACTGAAAGCAATTTAGACATATTTCAAATTTACACAGAAATTTGAAACCAAAATAAATGTTGAAAACAATATATTCATTACTTATGTAAAGAAATTTTTGTGTGGTCTGTATATTTCAGACGCTGTTAAACACTGAGAATGTGACCTTTTATACACATCTGTACACACCTATCAACATATATATTTTTAAATGTATACAATCACATGTGCACAAAATATATGCACACAAATATACACACACATTTCATTTTTCCAGCATGTAGTAACAAATGTATATGCACATATGCTGACATGCACATGTATATGCATATAGACACCCTTTTAATAAATATTCACACATATATTCACATATACTCAATACACATACACTCATCTGCACAAACATGCATACATGCACACAAAACCATAATTTGTATTAAGTACTCTCAAGCAGACTGAACTTAGTGTTCTATAAGCATAATTTATAATACAGGCTAGTATTATCAACATGCTTTAATAAATACTAACAGATTTTAAGACTGAAGTAAAAGTTATGTTTTTTCTCTTGATTTTATGAAGCAGAAATATCAAATTTGTAATATTATGCTGTATATCTATATTGGTCAAGCAAAGATGAGTATTTATAAAACTTTATAGAATTTTCATGGGCTTATTAAAAATTTCAAAAGATACATTGCATTACTAATTTTATCTCATAACAGCTTTGTTCTGTGCTGCTGACAATTATTTTTTCTTCAATCAATGTTTTAGGGTTAGACACCATTATTATTTCAGAAAGTCAAGAAAAATAAAGATCTAATGAAAAGAAAATTAATCATTTTTCCCACAGATCAGTAATAGAAGTATTTGCAGTACTAGATTAAGTTATTTATTTGACTTTAGCCAGTTTCTTTATGGGCTGCTATGACAAAGTATCATAAATTTTGTGATTTAAATGACAGAAATTTGTTTCTCACAATTCTGGAGCCCATAAGTCTAAGAACAAAGTATGGGCAGGATCAGTTTTTTTGAGGCCTCTCTTTTTGGAGCTCTCCATTCCAGGTAGCTAGCTGTCTTCTCTGAGTTTTCCCATGGTTTTCCCTCTTGTTTTCATCTGTGTCCTAATTTTCTCTAATTATAAGAATATCAATCATATTGGCTTAGGGCCCACATTAATCACTTCATTTTAGCATAATTACCTCTTTAAAGAACCATCTCCAAATACTGTCATGCCCTGAGGTACTGTAGGTTTGGACTTCAACATGTGAATTTTGGGGTATTCAATTCAGCCCATAACACATCAAGATAAACTAATACTGTAGATAGATCTATATAGTAAGTTGAATAAAAATAAAAAATGTTATATTTTATCAAAATTATTCAAATTTTCCATTTTTTGAGTTTATTTTGGAGTCTTACATAATTCAGCTAATATGTGCAATTAAGAACTTATATTAGACATCTTGAAAGTGAAGATACAGTTTATGTTCAACAAGTTCT
Organism: Cynopterus sphinx; assembly: GCA_030015415.1. Classification (NCBI taxonomy): domain Eukaryota; kingdom Metazoa; phylum Chordata; class Mammalia; order Chiroptera; family Pteropodidae; genus Cynopterus; species Cynopterus sphinx. Next base: position 52,801,633 of record CM057379.1, read on the forward strand.
ATTTATCCACATCAAACACAATTTTGTTTTATTAACTAGAGTTCATAGTTTACATAAGGTTTACTGTTGTATTGTACAGTTCTGACATATGCATATTTTCATGTATCCACCATTATAATGACATATAAAATGGTTTCATTTTCCTAGAATTCTCTTGTGTTCCACCTATTCAGCCATTTTCAGACTGGTTTCTTTATTTTGAAATGGAGCAGATCCTCAAGAACATTGTTTTATTCAATGTTGTTTAGTTATAATGTTTATGAGATGTAAAACTTAACTCTTGTTTATGTCAATTATTTTAAGGTAAAACTAGTTTTGTTATTTATAGCTTTGCTGAAAGTCACAGAATTTAACAATGATATTAAGCGAGAACTTACTAAAGTTCCTTTATGTCTTTTCTTGGCTTGATAAATCATTTCTTTTTATAATTGAATAACATTCCATTATATGAATATAAGGTAATTAATCCATTCATTTACTTTTTCGAGGACATCCGTAGCTTCCAGTTCTCAACAATTATAATCAAGCTGCTAAACATTTTTTCCTGTGCAAATATTTTTTATTATTTGATTATCTTCAATTTGTAATGTGGTTAATAGGGAAAGAGGGGAGCAGGTAGATAGATAAGGATCAAGGGATCAAATATTTGCTGGCAGAAGGAAGTTTAACTTTAGATGGTGTACACACAATGCAATACACATATAACATTGAATCGTATTCTTGAAACCTATATAATTTTATTAACCAGTCATCCTAATAAACTTAACTTCAAAAAGCTACTATAAAAATTTGGGTAAAAGTTTTTGTGTGAACATAAGTATGCCAATCAACTGAGTAAATACCTAGAAATCTAATTGCTGGATCATATGGTATTTCCATATTTAGCTTTGTTAGAATCTGCAAAACTGTCTTCCAAAGTTGCTGTACCATTTAGCATGTTCACCAGCAACAAATGAAAGTTTCTATTGTTATCAATGCTTTGGATTTTAGCCATTCTGATATGTAATGATATCTTATTGTTGTTTTAATTTTTAATTTCTTGATGACATGATTTAGCATGTTTTGTAAGTTTATTTTTCATCTGTGTATCTTCTTTGGTGAGATATCTTTTCAGACCTTTTTCCATCTTTTTAATAAATTTTGTTTTCTTTTTGAGTTTCTAGAGTTCTTTATATATTTTGCTTACAAGTTCTATATCATATCTGTTTTGCAACTATTTTTTCCCATTCTCTCTTGTGTTTTCATTCTTTTCTCAGAGTAAATTTTTTTTTATCTTAATAAAGTCCAACTTATTGTTTTTTTCATAGATCATGCTCTTAATGTCATAGCTAAAAATGCATCACGAAATCCATGGTTACCTACGTTTTCTCCTATGTTATCTTTTAGAATTTTTATATTTTAACTGTATATTTAGATCTATATTTCATTTTGAGTTAATTTTTGTGAATGGTGTTAAAATCTATAGCTAGGTTCAAATATTCTGTTTCATTGATCAAATTTTTAGTTATATAGAACTTTCTTATTGAGTTTTCTAATTATACAACATGGAATACCTTTCTATTATGTTTTTCTTAATTTCTTTCATCAGAGTTTTATAGTTTTTCTCATAGATCTTGAACATATTTTGTTAGATTTATAACTAAATATTTGATTTTTATGGTACTAATGTAATTGATGTTGTGATTTTAATTTCACTGGTGATAGGGAAGAAAGCAATTAACTTTTGTATATTAACCTTGTATCTTACAAATTTGTTATATTCACTTACTCCAGGAAACTCTTCTTTTTGTGTCAGCATCTTGTTATTTGAGATTTTGATCATATCACTTGTGAACAATGACAGTTTTATTTCTTCCTTACCAATCTGTGTTCTTATTAATTTCCCTTTCTTATTGTTTCAGCTAGGACTTGCAGTATAATGTTTAATAGGTATGGTGAAAACAGATATTATTACGTTGTGCCTATCTTACATGAAAATTATCTAGCATCTCACCATTAATTATGATGTTGTCAATAAGTTTTTGTTATAAGATTCACAAATAGCACTATTCAACATTTGTCTGTCTGGCTGGCTTATTTCACTTAGCGTAATGTCCTCCAGCTTCATCCACGCTGTCACAATGGGCATAATTTCCTTTTCCTAAGGTTGAATAACATTTTATTTTATGTACCTGTGTGTGTATGCTTGTATATAACTATTAATACATACATTACATTTCTTTATCCATTTATTTGTCAATAGACACTTAAGTTGTTTTCATATTTTGGCTATTATAAATAATGGTGCAATAAACATAAGGATGTAGATATCTATTCCAGATAGTGATTTTTTTTTCCTTTGTGTATATACACAGAGGCAGGTTTGCTGGATCATATGATAGTTTTATTTTTAACTTTTTGAGGATCTCCACACAGTATTCCATAATGGTTGTTCCAATTTACATTCCTACCAAAGTGGACAAGGATTCCATCTTCACACCCTTGCCAACATCTGCCGTCTTTTGTCTTTTTGATAATAGACATTATAACAGATGTAAGATGAGATGTCATTGTGCTTTTGAGTTAACATTTTCCTGGTAATTAGTGCTGTTGAGCACCTTTTGAGAAGCTTGTTAGCGTTTTTTTGGTAAAATATTCATATCTTTTCCCCATTTTTTAAATTGGTCAGTTGTATTTTGTATTTTTTTTATTTTAATTTTTTAAATTGAAGAAATTATTTAATTTTTTTCACCTTGTCTACCACCCATTGGTGGATTTTTTGCATCTGAGTTGTAAATTTTAATAAGATATGAACACTTTATCAGATATATGGTTTTCAAATATTTTCTTTCATTCTTTTTCAAGTTGTTCATATTTTTTCTGTGCAGAAACTTTTTAGTTTGATATAATTCTATTTTCTATTTTTGCTTTTTTTTTTTCTATGCTGTGCTGTTGGGGTCATTGATCCCAGAGCAATGTCAGAAAGCTTTTTCCCTAGGTTTTTTCCTAATTGTTTTATGGTATCATCTTACATTTAAATCTTTACTTCATTTTGAGTTGATTTCTGTAGATGGAGTGAGATAGAGGTCCAATTTCATTCTTCTGCATGTAGAAATTCGATTTTCCAAACAACATTTATTTAAGGGACAGTTCTTGAAAACTTTGCTGAAGGTCAATTGACCATAAATGTGTAGATTTCTGGGTTCTCTATTCCATTTCATTGATCTCTGTGACTATTTTTATGCCAATATCTTACTGTTATGGTTACTACAGCTTTATAACATAAAAATGATCCTTGAACAGCATGGAGGTTATGGGTGCTGACCACTCACACAGTCAAAAATCTATAACTAAAGTTGGCCTTCCAAATATGGAGATTCCTAAATACAAGTTGACTTTTCATGTGAGTTTGAACTTTATGTATCATTTGAACTGTGAAGGTCAATTGAAAAAAAAATCCGTGTACAAGTGGACCTGTGCAGTTCAAACTCTCACTGTTTAAAGATGAACTGTATTTGAAATTAGAAGGAGTGATGCATCCAGCTTTGTTCTTCTTACTAAGATTGTATCAGCTATTTGGGATTTTTAATTTTAGGATTTTTTTTTCTATTTCTGTGAAAAATGCCCATTGTAATTTTGTTAGTGATTAATTGTATTATATCTATAGATCACTTTGGGCAATTCTAACAATATTAATTCTCCCAATCAGTGAACAGGAGTATCTTTCCTTTTATTTCTCTTTTCTTCAATTTCTCCCATCAATGTTTTATCGTTTTCAGTGTGCAGATATTTTACCTTCTTGGTTAAATTATTTCCTACATATTTTTTTCTTTGTGATGCTGTTATATATGACATTGTTTTCTTTTTTTCTAATAGTTTGTTGACATTACTTGAAATGCTTCTGATTTTTATATAATGATTTTGTATCCTGCAACTTTATTGAATTTATCTGTTCTAGTAATGTTTTATTTGTTTGCTTCTTTGTGGTATGGTTAGGTTTTCTACATACAATATCTTTTCTCTACAAACAAAGAAAATTTTACTTTCTTGTTTCCAATTTGGATGATATTTATTTGTTTTTCTTGCATTATTGCTCTGGCTAGGACTTCCACTACCCTTGTCTTGTTCCTGATCATAGAGGAAAAGCTTTTATCTTTTTACCTTGAGTATGATGTTAGCTGTGGGCTTGTCATATACCATCCTTAATAAGTTGAGGTACACACCCTCAGTTATTCTAGCTAAAGGTTTGATAATATTGTTTACGTTTTCAAGAATGAACTCTAAGCTTTGTTGTTCTTTTCTATTATCTGTCAAATCTCTATTTCATTTATATCTGCTTTAAGCTCATTTCCTTCTCCTAACTTTTGACCTAGTTTTTTTCTTCAAGTTTCTCGAGGCATAAAGTTAGAGTGTTTATTTGCAATTTTTCTTTTTTTTTTAAGCAAATGTTTATTTCTATAAACTTTTTTTTACAACTGCTTTTGCTGCATTTTATAAGTTTTTGTATCTTGTATTTCCATTTTCATTTGTTTCAGGATATCACTAGAATTTTTTCTTTGACTCATTAGTTTTTCAAGAACATATTGTTTAGTCTCATATTTTGAATTTTCCAGTTTCCTTCTGGTTATTGATTTTTAATTTTAAATTTGTTAACACTTGTTTTGTAGCCTAACATATAATCAATCAGGGGGATATTCTGTTGAACTTGAGAAGAATGTGAATTTTGCTACTGTTGGATGTTGAATTTTATAACTGTTATATATGTGTCTGTTAGGTTTACTTGATATAACTAGTCCAACTTTTTTGTTTCCTTGTTGACTGCTCATCTGAATGATCTATGCATTGTTGAAAGTAGGGTTTTGAAGTCCCCTGCTAATATTGCATAGTTGTCTATTTATCCCTTCAAACCTGTTAGTACGAGCTTTATATATTTAGGTGCTCTGATTGTGGATATATAAATATTTGCAAATGTTATATCCTCTTGATGAATTAACTCCTTTGTCATTATGTAATAACTTTTTTGTCTCACTACAGTTTTTAACAAAATATTTTTTGATATAAGGATAGCTACTCCTGTTATATTTTGGTTTCTATTTGTATGCAATATTTTGTTTTATCTCTTCATCTTTCACCAGTGTGTTATTTATTATAAAAATTATTGGGGTGACATTGATTAATAAAATCAAATGTTTCAAGTGTATAATTCAATAGCACACACACACACATACACACACACACACACATTCACCACACGAAGTTAACTTTCCTTCCATCATCAAATATATGACCCCCTTTAACCCTTTTACTTTCCATCTTCCCTTCTTCCCTCCAGTAACTACTAATGCACTGTCCATGTCCATGAGTATCTTTTGTCATGTTTGTTTGTTGTTTTCAGTTTTGTATCCCACATATGAGTGAAATCATATGGTTTTCAAATCATATGGTTTTTCTGTCTGACTTATTTTTCCTAGTATGATTGTCTCAAGATCCATCCATGTTGTCACAAATGGCAATATTTCATCTTTTCTTATGGCTTAGTAATATTCCACTGTATGAATGTACTAACTCTTTATCCAATCATCTATTGTAGGACTCTTTGGTTGCTTCCATGTTCTGTCCATCATAAATAATGCTTCTGTGAATATGAAGATGCATAGATCTTTGCAGATAAATGTTTTCATGATTTTGGGGTGAATATTCAGAAGAGAGATTACTGGGTCATATGGTAATTCAATTCTTAGTTTGTTAAGGAAACTCCATGCCATATGAGGGTTACTTTTTCCAAAAGTTATTATTACTTGCCCTCTTGATAAAATCATTCTAACAGGTGTGAGGTGGTAACTCATTATGGTTTTGATTTGCATTTCCTTGATAGCTAGAGAAGTTGAGCATCTTTCATATGTCTGGGGGCCATTTGTATGTCTTCTTGGGAGATGTTGTATAGGTCCTCTGCCTATTTTTTAATTAGATTGTTTATTTTTGTTGTTGTTGAGTTGTATGAGTTCTTTACATATTTGGTATATTAATCCCTTATTGAAGGCATTGTTTGCAAATATATTCTCCCATTTGGATGGTTATTTCTTTGCCTTGCTGATGGTTTATTTTGTTGTGCAGAAGCTTTTGAGTATGTTACAGCCCAAATAATTTATTTTGCTTTTACTTCTTTTGGCTTTGAGGTCAAATTCATAAAATCATCTCTAATCCAAGGTCCATAATTACCTAAATATTTTTTTTGTGTATCTACTATAGATTTTTGCTTTGTAGTTACTATAAGGCTTACCTAAAACATCTTATAGCTAAATAAGTTTAGTATAAGCTGATAACAACTTTACTTCAATTGCTTACAAAAGCTCTATACTTTTATATAATTTGTTGTTCTTGTTATTTTATTTATTTAAAATACATAGAGATATTCAATTTTTACCAGTAGTGAATATCTGGAAGAATATTTAACCAGTAGTATATATCAGGAAGAATATTTTACTGATGACTATTTTTCACACATCTTCTCTAGTCACTCTTACCTCTACCAGTTACATAGTCTTCCTTCTTTCATTCTCTTTTCCCTCTTTTCCTATCTTTCCATAATTTCTTAAATATTTTATTTTATAAATGTATCATGCCCTTTTCCCTATATTTCATACCTTTCTCCACAGAAAATAATAACTGATTCTCAGATTTGCTGCATATACATCCTTAGACACATTAAATACTATCTTCAAGTATATGAAGGTCCATTGCACTAAAGATGTTAACTTCGTGCTAGGTCAAAGTAAATATTAGTGAAATTCTCCCATTAGTGAAATTCACCTGTCTTACAGATGTCATAGAAAATTATTTAAAAATCTTTGATCTTGTCATATATAATTTAATACAAAATTTTTAAAATGTAGTCACAAGTAGACATTATTTATTTAAATTCATTTTTCTTGGTGAGGAAATTGAGGCTCTAGGTTACGTAATTTTACTAACAGTTATGTTATGTATATTGTTCTTAACATATACCATTACTCATAGTATCATCTTTATTTTACAGATGTGAAAACTTAAGCATGCTAACATAATTTATCCAAGGTCATATAGCTGGCTAGTGGTGAATCAGAAAATTAAACTCATGAAATCTGTCTCTCAAACCTGAGCTCTAAATAATATGTAATACTGCATATCTTCAAATTTTTGTTCTTTCTCTGCCATCCAACTGTATCTTATATCTAACCTAGCCGAGAAATGAAAAAAAAAAGTAAATCATCTTTTTGAATGGGATGTTGATTACATGATTTTCCCTCTTCTATCTTGGAAATGTAATCATTACATTAACACTCAGATGAGTTGCCAGCTCACTGACACATAAGTGACAATTTGTAAAAAAGATCTTTAACTAAGGTCATTATGTAGCTTGTAATCAATGGGAAGCACATACCCAACTTTCTAGAAAAAAAGCAACATTCATTTTACTATTTGTCTTAAATATAAATAAAAAATTATAAGAATTAGACTCTAAAGCTAAATATGAGTATAGATCCTCCTTACCAAAGGACTTGTGGGACCAATTAGTGTTTACTTCTTCCAAATATTACACACCTTGTAAATGTTTCACATTGTATATACTACCAGGGTCACCTTTTCCCCGGACTTTATAACATATATTTAAATAATATATATATACCAGCTCAATTGATTTAAAGTGAAATTGACAACTGAATTTTTACCTGGTTACTTTGACAGTTCTCCCACCTAAAACTATGTTTATTATTTATTAACATAGGTTTTGTTTGGCTCATTAACCTTGACCTCTAGTTTTCTCTCTTAGTTAAACTGCATTCCTTGATGCTGTGGCAATGATGATAGTGATTCATTGACTTTAATAGGAAGAGACAATTTCTTATTTGGGTCCTCGCTGACAGTGGCTTAACTGCTGCTGCTGGCATTTTCACATTGTCATGAAAGGTGTCTCTCTACCACTTTGCACCAAGCAGTAACCCAGGAATTCCTGTACGAAAATTTCACGTCTCATAGTCATGAAGTTGAATCAATTGTCAATTTACATTATACCCATTCTGTGTAAAATGTTCAAGCAGAAAAACTACATCTATTACAGAAAGCAAGATAATAAAGAGAAAGGATGTTTCGTTTTTCGATTGAGGAAATTTTTATATTTATATGTTTAAATGCTAATTTTATCATATTAAAAATATTTTTCTTATTTAGCAGTTTGACATCAAAGAAGGAGAATTATGAACCTTTGAAGCTCAAAGACTTTTATTATAAATTATCCCTTCTAGTATTTTCCCTTGATAGCTGCTGTGTTTAAAAATATCTTTGCTTATCAGCCTGCATTAATTAATATATTTTCTTATTTTAAAAATTAAGTATTGTATAATTGCCAATAGAATCTTTTGAGCATTATATAAAAGTGTCATGATAATAGACATAATTTTAGTCAAAACCAAGGAAGTTAACATTTTCCTATGTTGTGTAGCCTTGTCTTTGATTTTCATTAAATATTTTAAAAATCTTGTCAAATGCATGGAAATCTCAGATACTAGTTTCACCATTCTTAGATACCTGATGTCCCAGATTAAAGCCACTGTTACAGAGTTATTTTTCTGTTCTCATGATACCCTTCCTCCTTTAAAAACATAAAATATTTTCACTGATTTTTTTTAACTAGGGAAGTATGTCAGTACTTGCTCAATTTCAGCTAACATGAAATATCTAATTTTTAGAATTCTTTCTTTTGGTGTTTTTTAATGTCTCTGAATTCAAATTAACAAGATTTAACTACATGGTTCTAAATAGATAACCAAGCATATGAACGAAATGAAAGTATAAAGAATTTTTCTTCCTTAGGCCAGTGGCTTATCTATTGAAGCATGTTGGGTCCCTGGTGTGGCACAAAAACACTTGATTTCACTCTTGCTTCAAAAAGAAATACCTCTGTATAAATGGTCCATGTAGCAAATGATCATTTACAATTGAGGGCCACTTTAAACCAGAGTAATACACCCAAGAGAGCTGTGGTTTTCACCAAAAAAATCACAATAGGCTTAAACAGTAGTTTCAGGCACCAGAGGGAACAACTTCTTCACAGAGAAAAGCCTTAAAATGAAGTAGAATGTTCTACAAAGAAAATGTCTCCTTAGAATGAGCAAGTTGATTTTACTGAAAGTATAGACAGTTTCTCCAAAAATGTTGTGGCTGCTGACCTACTTCTGCTTTTCGTTTTCATAATTCTTCTTCACCTCAATGTGCAATAACATTATGAGAAATATTTCAGTAATTTTTAGAATAGAAAACTTCATTCATTGGGCAAAACTATATTTTATTTTAAATGAAAACACAAAGTTCTACTGTAATGGATATGATAGGAACACAGAAGATTTTTCACATCTATAAGAGTGTGTAGGTGAAAATGATGTTTGAGTCAAACCAAAAAAGATAGTAGAGGAACTTGAGTAACTGCAGCTCCAGTACCTTGAAATAAATTGTACTCCACAGAAGTTCACAGCCAAAGGTAAAGAATGAGTGGAAATAGATTTCTAGACATTCAAGCAATGATCAATTGTCAGTAGTAAGTTCTTCTGTATGGAAGTGGCCAGAAAATAGACAAATAATCAGAATATATCAGATAAAATTAAATATAAATTTTATAACTTAGATCATGTCAAGAGATTCCAGTTCAAATTATATACAGATGTTTCTTCATTTGTTGAATAAGTTAAGGAGCCAAATTACTATAAATTTCAGAAGTGGTATTTGGAGATAGTTGAGAATGTCTAAGTTTTAGAATCAGATTTGAATATTAATCCCAACAATTGCAACATTTTGAATACCTTATTGATAACACAGAGCTCAGGTTTCTTATCTGTAAAAATGAGGAGGTAAAACTTTTCACGTTCCTGAGGGTATCAAATAAAAACTTCACATAAAATACACATGTATGGGCCACAATTCGTGGGAACTTTTTAACACTATATTTTTCTTCCTCCGTTTTTTCTTCTCTAGTTTACTGTTGGTAACCAAATAAAATTAGAGAAGTGTGCTCATGGAAAATTCCTTCATTAGGTTAACTTTTTCAAAAGACAGAATCATAGTGGCACACAATTCTCTGTTTATCATCAAGCAAAACACACCCCTTCACCGACTATAGAATTTATAATTTCCCTCTATCATCACAGGTAATTCTGAACATTCAATCATTCCCATATTAAAATTATCCCTCTCCATTGGTATGCCTATAGGGAATGTTGCATTGCAAAATAATCTGAGGCTATATTCAGACTTAGTAGAAGAGTGTCATGATTGATCATAATATTTCATATATGCTAGAGTTGATACTTTTCCTTCTCTGGAATTGGTGTGTCTAACAATCAATGCCATGCCACAGTCTAATTGGTAGTATGTTTTTTTTTTCTTTTTTAATCAAATAGAAAATAATGATTGATGATTGACGACATCTTAGAGTCGATGAAACATGGTAGCAATGTCTGCCATAGACACAGAAGAGACAATGTATACCAACTGTCTATTTTTATCCAAAATTAAAAAAAACCTTCCCCAGGTCTTTAAAATATTTGCAGAAGAATAGGTTTACTGTAGAGATATGTGTTGTTTTTCTAAGCCGCAGATACTTTGTGTATTTATTATTACCCACAACTGATTGAAGCACATATTCATAACACATTCCAGATAGAAAGTGCCAGGGTGTAAAGTGTGATCTGTTTATTAAATTAAATCAGTTATTTTTATTTACTTCTTAAGTCAGTCATTTTAAAGAAACATTGAAACCCTTGACAGTTATGTGGTGTGTGTGTACTATTACATATAATTATTTACATTTTCTTATATACTATATACCTCTGACTATATACACATAGATTCTAAGACATTGATTCTAAGGTTTAATCTCTTTAAAAGAAGAACTTGTCTTATAGTCAAAGATACCTTATAATTCATGGAGTATTTTTTCTTAGTGTTACCAAAAAAAATTACAAATTCTATAATTTTAGACTTAATGTAATGAAATTGAAAATAAATGTAAAGGTAGATAAATGATAGATTAACTTTGTATATATACATGCCTGTCATCTTACTCTATTGTCCTCATGATATAAATTATCCTTCTGAAAAGTAATTGTAGAAAAATATATTACAAACCAATAATTACCTTTAAGAAGAGGTAAATTACCCTAAATATCTATCTAATATACAAAAAAGCTCGGCTAGTACTTTGAAGGCATTCTTTTAATTCCTAAAGTATTATTACAAGAGTCTTAATATTATATAGTGGGTGAAAGTATAGAGTAGAAGAATGAAAATGGCAATTATAGTGTATTATAACTTTATTAACCATTAATATTATTTCCTTTGCCAGAACCTGAGTTTACGCTTAGAGATTACTTTTATTTTTGTGTTAAGAAACATTATTTTGGAAAAAAAGTATATAAATTATATTCTTTTAACAGTGATTATGAATATATATTTGACAATTGAAAATGAATCCATGAACATATTTACAATTTCATTAAAATATACAAATTTAAAGTAAAAGTAAAATCATTGATTCAAAAGTTGTGGCATTTTATGTATAATAATTCACAAATTTGAGAATATGTTGTCTTGGTAAATAAATAGGCATATGAATAAAAATATGAATTATGTAAATATTTATTTTTCTTGATATTGAAAAAGTTAGAAATATATTTAAAAGTCTACAGCTATGGGGCTTTGAGTAAATATCTTACAGTTCATTTACACAGTAGAGAATAGAGAGTATGTTGATGTTAAAAATGAGAATATTAAAAAACAAATAAACCCATTTATGAACTTAGAAATTAGCTAATATCTTAACGTTTTTAATACTGCTACACAATTACTCATGTTTTGAGAAACACAGATGCTTATATGTTTGTAATGTTTTTTAAATTTTGTACATTTCTGATTTCTCAATAGGAGTGTACCTAGTTTTGTATGAATTAAAAAATAAGGAAAACAATTTAAATATAAAATACACCATAGTTAACAGAACGTAACAAAAAGACCAGCTAGGAAATATGAACAAAAAATTCAAGATAAACAGTTTTGTCCTCTCACACATATTCTTCCTTACCTTATATAAAGAAAGTGTAAGTACATTATTGGCTGATGATTAACTGAGTGTTTAACTTTAGGCTGGCAAAGGGACACTGGAACCTAAACATGTACAGAAATAGCTCTTTCCTCATGTAGACATTCTTTGTATGAACTGCAGAACTTTAAAGATCAGCCTCTCTCTTGCCCTCTCCCTCTTCCTGTCCTCCTTCCTCTCCCCCGTCCTTTTTAAATAATGACTCAATTAAACTTTCTAGGCTTCTTTCGCTCATATTGAAAGTCATCCCTAAAAGAATTGATTCAGATTGTGTCATTAGTATTTGAACTGGCAGTAGTGATCTGATGTGAGCACAGGGCCTTCTCAACCTTTGATGTGCTGTGGGAAGATAAGTTAAATCCCAGGCTTCTTGGCATCAGGTTTTAATTTGATATCGTGGAAATGAACTGCATATTCAATATTAGGACAGATAGTGTCTGTCTATTTACTGATCTTGTGGTTAGAGGAACTGCTTAAGTCTAATGAGAAGGAAAAAATCTAATTTGTGAGCTTTATTGTGTATCTACTCATTTGCCTTATTCATAATAAGTGTTTAGAAAATTTCTGATTGGATGTCAGGCATTTACTGCCTCTGACAGTAGACTATTTCCATGTGTACTCTGGGTGAGCATTGGTTAACAGCATATGGGAACTGTTTCTCCTGCTGCTTAAAAAAACATTTAACAGTCTTACAGTTTTAGAAACTATGAGAAAACAAAGTGCTGAGATCAAAACAGAGAGGATGTGAACTTTATAATACTCAGTTCATAAATGTCTTCCACTCTGTAGCTGACATAAACACATATATGTACACATATACGTAAATGCATGTGCATATAATTTTAAAAGATTGCCATAATATTTAAAAAGTAACAAGAAACCTTGGAAATTGAAATTTAAAGTGGATTTATCCTGAACAGCAGTGCAAAGCTCAGTTTTTAGGAGAAATTAAGAGAGTATGTTACAGAATTCAGCTTTAATTTGCAATGAATTGCTTCAGTAAAACCATTTATATCAGTATTGTTAATCTTAATGGTTACAAGTGACCCACGTTTTAATAATCCAGACCATCGGTTGAGTACAAATTTCTTTTTCTAATTAAGAATATTTGACCACAAGAGGGAGTTCCTTGCCAACTGTTTCCTTATTCTCAACATATTACAGGCCTGAATTTACAAAGAAAAATACCTTCAAATATATTTAGTTTCTTCAGTGCTTTTAGGCAAAGAAAATGATGACAATCTATTTAAATTTAGGCCTTCATGAATTTCCAGAAATGAAACATAATTTACACTATGAAATTCTCAGACTAAAATACTAATCATTTTCAGGAATGAAATGATATGCTATGATTTTGAAAGTGCTTCCAAATTTGCACCTGCAAAATTGCAGTGCACCAGCTTGTGAACAAAACCCATGTGGACACACCACGGAGCCTTTGAGGGCATAGATTACATCACTGTACAGCAATTTACTTAATTTGTGTGAGTGAAGAAAGCTTTGTCTACATAAATCAATGCACATATTTTTGCTGAATTTGGTAGCATCAGTGACTAGAGTGTAGGACGCGGAATACGACTTTCAAACTACAAAATTAACTTCCTTAAAGAAAAAATTGCTCAAACTAGAGGATTTCTTAGAATATACATGAAGGTTATTTTCCTCATGATAAAGTACATAATATATACAATAACTCAATATATTAGAAAGTTAAATTTTTTTCTACCTGATATTGATTTGACTTAAAATTATATTTAACTCAGAGCATCCCAGTAAGATGTGCACTGACACAACTTTGAAAAAGTATTGGCACATTTAGAAAATGCTGTTCATTATTCAGTATTGTTCCATGCTTTTTATTTAAGGTTAAAGAGTAGGATTGTTTTAAATTTTAAAAGATTCCCCCAAGCATGTGATTTCTGTCATGATTATTCCCAAAGTATTGCACCATAGTGTCCAGAAATTATATTCCACTGCATCTTTCCTCAACTTATGATTAGTACAAGAGTTACCTCTAGGTCAAAGCACATGGACATTTAGAGATAGACTCCAGCAATACATATTGAGATAATTAATAAGTGTAACAGTAGTAAATGCAGTGATTTTGGCAAAACTTATTTGGTGAAAATAACTGCATCTCACATGTGTTATTGTTGTGCCTTTATGACACTGTCTATAAATACAGGATATAGAAGAAGAAAATACCAGTAATTCTTTTTGCTGTTCCCTCCCACCCCCTATGGTTCTTAGGATTGTATTATTTTAAACCATTTTTGACACATCTGACCACATGAAGTCATGCATTTTTAAGAGCTGTTCTTTTAACAGTAACTTGAACTGACAAGTCAGAAAAGCAGACTTCTTTGGTGACTCAAATAGTCCTGCAGCTCACTGAAAAGGCCTCCCCACTTGTTTCCAGCAAAACACAGTGAGGAATAAAAGAGTAGTGCAGGTTTACATATATCTGAGACCAAGAATTCAAGTAGAATAAAATACAGGGTAAGTCACAAGACACTGTGAAAATACACATACTAAATCATAGACAAAAATATGTCTGACATGAACACTTTATCAGTGTAGAGATGAAGTCATGATAAATCCTTCCTTTAAGTCTGAAACTAAAGTCATTAATTTGTAGAAATGAACAATTTATCTTATTTTTTTTACAAGTGGTTGTAGGATAAAATGGAGTAGGAGGGTAGGAATTTTCCTCCCCCATTTCTCCTTCCTTTTCTCTCCTCTCTCCTTTCCTTCTCTCCCTATCTTGTCTGTCTGTCTGTCTGTCTGTCTCTCTCTCTCTCACACACACACATACACACACACACACACACACACACACATCTTTGCGGTTAATAATATTGAAATTCTCAAGGGGTGTATTGAAAATATGCCTAGCATTAAAACTCATTGAAAACATCTGGATGTTTTGGTCTCTATAATGTAAAAGATCCAGATGTTTGAAAATATGCTTACTGACTGGTGTGTGTGTGTGTGTGTGTGTGTGTGTGTGTGTGTGTGTAATCTTCAGTTTCACTGCTCAGTGCCGCAAAAACAAAACCTTGATTTTAACATATTGTCATTGTGAAGCATAATTCACTTCATGAACATATAACACATTTGCATTTTGAACATTTTATTTTAGTGGGTCCCTCATACTACAAACATATACATATTTAAAGGTCAATTAAGGAATCCTGCTGGTGATATGGAAAAAAGCTAAAAAAATCAGCAAGAACAACACTTAAATTTATCAGAGTTGGCATTGGAAAGCCAGAGAGACACAGAGAGAGTTGCTCATAGGGCCATTTTTCAGCTCTTTCAAAGTCAGGCCTAACTCACAAATTCTTAACTTAGTATCCTTACGTGATAGGATGAAGATTGAAAGGAAAAAAAGATTTCAGCTTTAATAGTTGCACCAAGAATTTTATTTTTATATGCACTTATTGTTATTCCTAGTAATGTCTTGGTTTTTACTTGGCTGATAAATTTTAAATATTACAAAGCTATTGATGCCTGTGTTATCACAATTATGAAATTAGCATATTTTCATGCCACAAAACCAATTTACATATAAACATAACTTTCTTAATCAGTATCAATCCTAAAATAAGAACAGCATATAACTTTCTAGCACTGTGTTCCAAGGCAGGTAAGGTGTATCAATTTTTTAGATTCAAATATCTTAAATTCCAATGAACCAGTCAAAAAAGCCTGGTTTATAAATGCCAAAATATCCACATGCTGCCACTGGACTGAGGGCTTCAGTTAATACTGCAAAAAGCTATCTTTAATAGCTATTGGATGCTCAGCAGGATAAGCAAGGCTGGGATTAGAGATAATGATACTTGTTGAAACGGCAGGGAGGCAAAGGAGAAAGCGATCGGCCTCCCTTGGCTTTGTAAAAGCATATTGGGAAGAAACTTTATATTCAGAAGGACATGATACTAGATGGTGATATACTTGATAATCTAAATATGTCTTCTTTTTCCTTTTAAGTTGATCTGAGACAGCTATTTCAAATTTAAATATAATATTGAAATACATTGTGGAGTCTCTTTAAATTGATGTCTTTTTTCTCATCTCTGTTCTACTTCAATCCTTGTCATCTTAGTGAATATTAGTGTACTGATGTTGTTTCCTAAGTGATTGTCCAATACCCACAGCTTCTCCAAAATGGTCCAAACTAATTGGGGAAAACTGATCTTTCCAATGGGCTATTATGATTGCTTTACTTACTTATTCTGAAACTTAGAGACTTTTCTTTCATATTCAACAAAACACAAATTCCACATATACTGGCATTTCAGTTTCTCTCCTAGAAGATATAAACCCATTCTTTTATTAACTAATACTGCTTTCATGTGTAGCATTTCTTGAGCTGCTATGTCCTTTTGGATTCTTGTACCACTGAGATAATTTTCCTCGGGCAAAAAATTCATACCTTAAGGAAATACATCTGCCATTTAAGGCCTACATCAGTTAGCGTGGGTTCTATAGGTCTTCCTTCACCTCTGTTATGAATGGATCTCTTCTCTTCTCTTGATAGTACTTAATTTGTACCACTTAAATAGCACATATGGCAATATTATAGATATCTGTGTATAGGTGCTATCCCCCCATTGCATTTTGCTTCCTTCTATAGAACAAACCATTTCATATCCAAATTTTGTTACAAAAGTTTTCATTTACTACATGTTATCTGTGCTTTAAGGAGTTGATGAATTAGTCATGTTTAAATAAAGTAGTAATTTGCATGAACACGTAAATTAACAAAAATAACTTTACTTGCTAAGATCTGCAGCCATTTAAATTCAGTACTTTTATTCTTATTGTTCTGGATCATCCCTCCAATGGCCAATGATGGCCTTCTGTTTTTCCCTCTAACGGTCAAGAGTGAACATTAAAAGAAGATCAAGGCCAGTGAGTAAATTGAGGTTTAAATGTTTCATCCCCCTCACCTTTCTGTGAGAGATTACCTTGGGATCAGATCATTGTTTCTTGTGACCAAAAGTCACAGCTCCTATCAAGAGGGCCTCTCCCAGGCTGTCTTTTCAGCTTTCAATAACTGCCCACCCACTCTTGCCCTTCACACCTAGGTATACTATAAATCTCCTCTCTTGCCAATCCCAAGAAGCTGCACTATTTCTTGTAGCTTCTCTTCATCCATTCATGCCATAAATAGTTCCTTTATTAAATTTTCTTCAAATTTTCTCATTTAATGGTATCATCGATTTTGTAAAAGTATCCTGACAGATAAGTCTACAAATGTGCGCGTATTTCTAGCACATATATATTGTGTATCTACAAAATGACAATTCTCAATAGCTATGGGAACCTATACAAACTAACAAATAACTATCTTTTCTAGGTATTGTAGAAATGATCAGAATTAATTCAGTCACCAATAACTATTAAATGTATGAGCTTAGCTTAGGCTGTTTCTAGCCATTGCTATATAACAAAGAAAGAGGTATATATAAATATCTGTCCTTTACAGAATATAAAGTTGCTGAGAGGGATCATAACCTATGCAAAGCCACTTCCTATGCCTATATGAAGTCAATACACTAGTTATTCAAATTCATACTTGTGCATTATAATTAACTCTTTGATTTAAAAAAAATATATATTATTGTATTACTAAAGCTGCTTGCCAACCTGAAGTTGTTGAGTAATTTTTTATTCATCCATAAGTAGGCAACAATGTAAAATGTTTTTTAATCTGTGTACTACCTTATGTCTTGTAAAAGGCTAAAGAGATCCTATATTAATCTGCAGTATATAGTTTATCAAGAGTTGGTATGATAAAATTATAAAGCATTTACTTGAAATAACTTATTTTAAAAGTTTGCAAAGACCTAAAATGGACAAATTATATATATACATATATATATGTATTAATACATATAATAATACATATATATGTATTATTAGTCTCTTATTAAGAGACTACACAGAATCAAAAAACATAAAATGCTGTGATAAAACTAGTTTTCTACATTAAATATAAAAACACACAACACATTTTTGCAAATTCAATTCAAATGGCTCATATTTAAAATACAAACATAATTTTTCTGTTAGTCTGCTTAAATGTTTTTCTCCAGCTAAAAATATGGCCAAACCAATTTGAATCCAATTTTGTAATTAAAAATTGCTCCCCTCTGTGAACTTGTAGTAATGTTTCATCCAAAAGCAGATTATTACAACCAAATTATAAACCCCTAAAAAGAGGGGGGCATTATAAATGGAAACACCCATACAACCTTAAGTACAATATAGCAGTGCAAACAGCATTGCTCTAATGACAGTAATCCTGCTTGCCTTAGCTGTATTCATGCAAATTACAATTTTGTACAGATGTGGCACACATTTGCATGGTTAATGGCATCATTTTTTTCTCCTTTTCTACTCCTCTATAGTATGATCAGCTGTTATGCTTAACATTACAAATTCTATGTGCTGTTCCTAACATTAGTGAAAACATAAGGCTGGTAGTTTCCTTGTCACTGATTTAACTAAAACATGCATATGCACACAAAAAAAGGAGGTGTAGGAGTAGGGATGAGGGAGGAATGAGATGTTGAGTGTCTGGCCAAGGCTTTCTGCTTAAAAGAGATTTCCTTTTAAGGATGGCTCTGGAATATAATCAGTTGTAATACTTGAAGAACCTC
Source organism: Cynopterus sphinx (assembly GCA_030015415.1). NCBI lineage: Eukaryota > Metazoa > Chordata > Mammalia > Chiroptera > Pteropodidae > Cynopterus > Cynopterus sphinx. Next base: position 52,820,413 of record CM057379.1, read on the forward strand.
AGTGTCTTCCCCTTTTTTCAGCTATCAATCTAGAATATTCCACATATAAATTCAACTCACATAATAGTTTCATAACTAGATTTATGTATATGTTTCTCCCATTCTATTTGTAAATATGTATCTCAATTCTTCATTTTAAGATTTGATGAAAATGAATATGCAAAATGCTGAGAGTAACTAATACACACATACCAGATTTTTGTTATTAAACATTTCCTAATGCTAAAATTATCAGTATGGTACAGAGGGTACTGTATTAATTTGAGGAGCAGACATATTTCTAACAAGAAAAGTGGTGTATAATCTAGTTTTCTGATGTTATGCTCAAGGCATATGTATGTATGTACGTACGTACATATGTATGTACGTATGTATGTATGTATGTATGTATGTATGTATATGTGTATACACATTCAGAGAGACAGAGAAATTCAGAGAGAAGAGAATTAAACTGTTCTATGGTGAACACAATTAAGTTGACTTGTTTAACATGGCAATGCAATTAAATTTATTAATTATTTGATTTTAAGGAAATGTAGGAGATTCCTTTAACTTTTTAAATATGGGTAGAACATTTTAGATGTTATTTTTTCTCATCACTTTACTGAATTTCAAAATTGTATTAGTTAATCAACCTAACTCTTAGCTAAAAGCAGCCCTAATTCTCAGTTCAACATTTTCTTATTGCTATCCAAGGAGGTTTTATTATCTCTTATATAGATTTATAAATATGAGAGTGATATGATGAAGTCATTGATTAAGAAAAAGAAAACAGCAATATAGATTGAAATGTGGAACTACAGAGACTGAAGAAACTTTAAATAAGCTATGATAATAATACAAGTGACCCATGTTGATGGTTAAAATTATGAAAATATTTGTGCAAATTAGAAAAGAAAATGATTTTTTTAAATGCTGAAAGGGTATAATTAAAAGATAGTGACTTTTGGTTTTTAGTTTCACATGTAATGAGTTTGAGTCTTTACCCCACCTTAACAACAAATTAAAAACTAAATGAACTGAAAATTAACAAATGTTCTTGCATCCATAAGAGAGGGGAGGACACAGGGCCAACCACTGCCTTTAAGACTAGAGAGACTGAAGGATAAATTCAGGGAGTCTTGACCTACCAGAGCAGAACTCACAAATAGAAACCTGTTTTGGGGTAGCAAAACCTGAACTGTAATTCACATATTGCTGGAGATGCAGTGTGGAATTAAAACTGCAGGAGATCCCCACACCTGGGGCACCCCAGTATTGTGAGAGTTACTTCCAGGAGCTCAATAAGGTTCTCATAATAAAAATCAGAGAAGCGTATCCTCTTGCACTGGCAGGAGGAGAGGAAAAAGAACCATCTTGAATAATGCCAGAGCCCTGTTCTTTTTAAGGCCTGCCCTCAGGAGAAACCAGTTAACTAGTGCCTAAACTCCTGGACTATTACCAGAACAGATTACTTGAGTGAAGAGAAACACTGAATTCCAAGGAGCTCTAGTCATCCTGTCCTTTTCAAAGGGGAAGAAAAATCCTGAGATCTCTTGTGAAATTCACAATTCTGAAGCACAGGCTTACTAAGAGACTGAGACCTAATCAAAAGACTACAACTCACTACCATATTACTAAAGGTCTGTTTACAGAACTTTTACCTGGTACCGAATGTCTGCCTATCAAGAAGAAATTACAAGGCATACCAAAAGGCAAAAAACAGTTTGAAGAGACAGAGCAAGTGTCAAAACCAGACACAGCAGAGAAGTTAAAATTCACAGAGTGAGAATTTAAAACAACCATTATTAATATGCTAAGGATTCTCATGGATAGAAAGCATTCAAGAACAGGTAGGCAAAAACTAATACAACTTCAAGGAGGAATGGATGAATCTACTATCAAAGTTGGAGGCTTTAGAACTCTAAAGGAGAAATAAACAGATCCAGAAAGCAGAAAATCAGTAAGGACTGAGTTGATCTCAACTACATCATCAATCAACTGGATGTAATTGTCATCTACAAAGTACTTCATCCAACATGAACAAAATATTCAATCTTCTCAAGTTCATATGTAACATTTACCAAGATAGACCACATTCTAGGCCATAAAACACATTTAAAAGAAATGCAATGGCTGCCCTCAAGCCACAATGAAACTAAATTACATATAGATAAAAGAAAAGTAACTGAAATATGCCAAAATACATATTACTAAATGACATGGGGCAAAGAAAAAAATCTCAAGAAAAAATTTAAGATATTTTGAACTAAATGAAAATGAAAATAACTCAATCAAAATTTGTAGAATTCATTAAAAGCAGTAGTTACAGGGAAATTTATAGTATTGATTTATATTAGAAGAGAAGAAAGGTCTAAAATCAATAATCTAGGTTTTCAGTATAGGAAACTATAAAAAAGGAGAGCAAATTAAATCCAAAGTAAGCAGAAGAAAAGAAATAGTAATAATTAGAGCAGAATACAGTGACATTGAAAATAATTAATCGATAAAAAAAAATTAATGAAACTAAAAACTGTTTCTTTGAAAAGATAAAAAAAAAATAGCTAAGCCAGTATCTAGGCTACCTAAGAAAAAAAAGGGACACAAATTACCAATATCAGAAATGAAAGAGGGGACATTAGTAAACATGTCATGGACATTGAAAAGATAGTAAAGAGTAAAATACTCTGAACAAAACTCTGTGCCCACAAATGTGATAACCTATATGAAATGGACCAATTGCTTAAAATATACAAGCTACCAAAACTCACACAAGAAAAAATAATCTGAATTGATAATTAATAACGTTTCAAATCAGAAAGCACCAGGCCCAAATGGGTTTACTAGTGAATTTTACCAAATTTACCATTTAAAAGATAAAATTGTATTAATTATATACCATCTCATTTATGTTTTCTATAAGGTTTAGTGTTATTCTAACTCCAAAACAAGACGAAGGCATCACAAGAAAACAGTAGACTGATATCTCTCATGAATATAAATGCAAATTTTCTCAATAAAATATTAGCAAATCAATAATATACAAAAACTACAACCAGATGCTATTATTCCAGGTATGCAAAGCTGTCATAACACTCAAAAAAAAAAAATCAATGAATGTAATCTATCATATCAATAGGCAAAAAAGGGAAAAGATCACATGATGGTATCAATAGATATAGAAAAGGCATTTGACAAAATTTAACACACATTTATAATAAAAATTATCAGTAAACTCAGATTTGAGGGGAAGGTCCTCAAATGGATAAAGAATGTCTAAAGAAAACCTACAGTTAATAGTAAACTTCATGGTGAAAAACTCGAAGTTTCTCACTAAGATCGGGAAAACTGTCCCTCTCGCTATGCCTGTTGACATCACACTGGAAATTTTAGATAATGCAATAACACACGCAGAAGAAATAAAGTACACAGATTGAGAAAGAAGAAATAAATCTCTGTTCACAGATGATAGCATCTGTGTAGAAAATACAAAAAAATTTACAAAAAATACTGCTGGAACTTATACATAATTATAGCAAAGTTGCAGGATATAATTTTCATATAAAAATTTGTTTTCTTATATTTAGCAATGAACAGGTAAAATTGAAAATTAAAAACACAATGCCATTTGCATTAACACCAACAAATTGAAATATTTAGGTATAAATCTAACAAAATATGTACAAGATCTGTATGAGGAAAACTAAAAAACTGATGAATGAAATCTAAGAATAAATAATGGAGATTTTCATATTAATGGATAAGAAGTTTCAATATTTTAAAGACATTGGTTCTTCCAAATTTGATCTATAGATTCAATACAATCCCAATCAAAATTCCAGCAAGTTATTTTGTAGACATCACAACTAGTTCTAAAGTTTATATGGAAAAGTAGGAGACCCGAAATAGCTAACACAAAATTGAAGAACAACGTTTGAGAACTGTTGCTACCTAACTTCAGGACTAATGCTAAAGCTAAGGTAATCAAGAGAGTGCGCTATGTTTAAAGAACAGATTAGCAAAAAAAAAAAAAAAAAAAAAAAAAAAAAAATGGAACAGATTAGAAATCCCAGAAATAAATCATGAGATGTAGTCAACTGATGTCTGACAAAAGAGCAAGAGCAATTCAAAGGACAGTCTCCTCAATAGAAGAACAATTAAAAATCTGCATGCAAAAAAAAAAAAATTATATATATATATATATATATATATATATATATATATATATGTATATATACATATATAGACACAGACTTTACACCCCTCAAAAAAATTAAATGGATCGTGGATTTAAATATAAAAAACAAAACTACAAAACTCCTGGAAGTGAATATTAAAGTAATAATCAAACTTTAAAGAGAATAAAATGCCTTATGTAGTTGAGTAGTGCAGAACCAAATTTATTCTTCCATATTTAAAAATTAACTAGTGTTTGGATTAAACAACAATGCTTTCTATTTGTATGGAGCCAGGCCTAAGTTTGATTTCATGGTATTTTCAAATTTAATCATTTCCCAGAGGGCAAAATTATGAGATGAGCTAAAACTTTACCCTCGATTTAAAAATGAGAAAGGAGAGCCTCAGGAACTCAAGTTATTTGAATAAATTCCAACAGTTAGAATACAGTAAATCAACATTCTCCTGCTTTCTCTCCTCACCGCTATACAGCAGACACCACTACACAGAAGACAATTCAGATTGCCTTCTGATTCTCTATTTACTGTGGTTATTAAACATTGAGATATATGAAAAATTAAGGCTCTTACCTGCCAAGTGTCAAATGTTCACATGTTTGAAAGAAAATAGATTTTAGCTTGAATTTTTTCATGTGTGGATGCTTAACAAAATATAGACCAAATATCTAGTATAGTTTGTTTACCTATTTAGTGTTTTGTATTTATTCAACAATTTCACTTTAGGCAACATGCAAACTTTTGTATAGGAATAAGTGAAATGGGAGTAACATTTTCTATCTAAAAAACACAAAATATCTTCAATTAGAGTAATTTTGTCATGACTTCACATAAGATTTAAAGTATATGACAAAAATACTATTAATCCACTTCAATAAATTATTTTGTGTTCTTTATAACTGGGAATCTATAAAAGTATAACTGTGCTTGTAATCATTTTGTGCTTTTTAAAACAATACAAGTAATAAGAACAATAACCCTTTGTGAGTTATTTTTTGATATCCTAATTTAACATAGTTATAAACCTGTGTTATACTATTAAGTATAATTTTTTTTTATTTATCACCCTTCAGTAGCCCATCCCATCACAGTGCACAATATAAAGAAAATAAAAATTGAAGTTTTAGTGCAGTATGGCTAAATATTTAACAATCCCTTTAGAAACTGCTCATATTCTTTATATGAAATGCTCAGTGTTTTCTGATTCTTTATCCTCTCTTCGTTCTTTTTCCAGTGATGTCTGGGAGTATGGTGATGGTATATGTTTTTCATGACCTTGTGGGGGTTGCAGGGAAACAGGTTCTTTGATGTCATCTTGTGTTCTTTGAATCATCATGTTTCTCCTATGGAATAAATGATCTGGGCTACTCTCTGGACTTGGTAACACCTGAAATCTGAAGTTACCATCCCTGATCATCATCAGATACCATTGATGACTGATGCTAACATAATTGTGCTCTTAGCCTACCTAACTTTTCATGTGCTATTGTTAGGCCTTAGAAACTGTTATGCTGCAGGCTGATTAGTTTCACTTTGAGTCTCACTAGATAAGAATTTTTTTTGAGTATCTGCCATATTTCTTCACAGCTTAACTAGTCCATACCACAGCCTTTGCTACAGTCTCACTTCATGCTTTGCTACAGTAGCCCTTATGGCATGCATCATGGCTCTCAGGCCAGTCCCTATGTACAATCCCACTTTGTTAAACAGTAATGTTTGGGTTTTATCCATACCATGCAGGACTTAAGAGATGTTGCAAAAGGAAAACTCTTTGTGTTTCCTCTCCTCTCAATACTCCATTTCTGATCACCAGAACTAAACTCTCAGGATATCAGCTGAGTGTACTATGATTTAACTCAATGCTGACACTATCTACCAGGAGATAATGTCCAATCCCACAGGTCAAGGACTTAGTCCTACAAGACTGCCCTCTTCATAAACACACACACACACACACACACACACACACACACACACACACACACACGTGCTCTCCCTCCCTTCAGATGCCAAGTCCAGGCTGTTACTTGTATTCTGATTGACCAGCTATAAATCAGAGATCCCTTCATGTCCATCCTTGGGGTCCATTATTTGCCAGAGAAGTTCATGGAACTCAGGAACTGTGTTCACTAGCCCAGAAGCTGTCATAGCCCTGTCCTTTTGAATCATCATGGAGGCTTTACCATGTTGGTATGGTTGGTTAAATTATTGGTCATTGTGGTTGATTCGACCTTCAGCTTCTCTCCCCTCCCTGTATGTGTGTGGTGCGAGCAATGGGGAATGAAGCTGAAAGTTCTAACCTTCTAATCACGTATTTGGTTTCCCTGAAAACCAGCCCCCATCCTTAGGGGCTTACTAAAAGTCACCTCATTAACATAAATTTAAATGTGGTTGAAAGGGGTTTGTTGAATAATGACATCTGTATTGCTCTTATCACTTCACATAGGAGTTCTATGCAAGAAGCAAAAGCAAAGACCAAATATTTCTTATTATAGATCCAGAATCAGAAAAGCAGCACTGGCTCCTTCTAGTTTAATTAGCTTTTAATTAAGACTCCCTTTGATATGAAATATAAACCCCTCCCTTTATCTTTTATGATCTTACCTGCCTCTCCACTTTGGGACAAAACATGGAGAGGAGATCAAAACATATACATTTCAATCTCTGTGTCTCTCACTTAGATTCAGTTTCTTGTCCCGTCAATCATACTGCTGTTGGGACACTAGATTCTTCCCTTATTTAATCCTCTGTTCTTTTTATCAGAAAGTGATCTAGTCTTCCTCTTGTTATTATAGAGAAGGACAAATTTTTTCTTGATTCTCTCAGGGTCCCAGGCTGGGTCTAGTAATTAAATTGACAATGACAGATTAATAGGAGAGAGGCTTACAATATATATTTTTTAATTTTTACATGTACATGGACACTTTCACAAGAGCATAAAGACCCAACGTGACCAAAAATAGACAAATAGTAAATTTTTGAAAAATTAATAAGACAAAGATATTTGGGTTAGGGGTAGTCAATGGTGAAAAATTAACTAGAAAAATAAGGGTTACTTAAAAAGGTTTACTTGAACAGATTTTTCAGCTCCAAATTTCCTGTCTCTGGTGATAAAGTTGTCTTCCTCCTTTCTTGATACAGAGAGAGTACTGTTGGGGAGGAAAATATTTTACTCTGTCCTTTTAGGTTCTTTGGCTGGTCTACTAATTAAATTGATAGATTAACAGGAGAAAAACAAATTTCATTATGGATGTATGGAAGCTTCACAAAGACAATGAGACCCAAGGAAGAACAAGTTGGAAAAATGAGGGTTATATGCCATCCTGAACTAAAGAATAGGATAGAACTTCAGAGAGAAATGGGGTAATTCACAGGACAATAGGAAGAGCAGATATTTAGTAATTAGATGGTTTTCCTGCCATATAATTTTTATATAAAAAATTATCTCTGATTATAGCTCTCTTTCTGGGCCAGGTCCTCTATCCAAATTATTTTAGGTAGTTAAGGAAGAGGTAAAAGTTTATCTAGAGTTGGCTGGGTCTTAATTGCCTTCAACTCAAAACAATCCATATGCCAAAGTGACATATTTGGGGGAGGCTCCTTCTAAATTTCTTTAATATTTTTCACATGGGAGATTTACTTCCTGTTTTTAGGAAGGAAGGGCAAGAGGGGAGATGTCTGAGTGACCTTCCTGCTTCTGCCACCTTCTCAAACTCCTTTAGCTTAAGATTTTCAACATGACAAAGGTGCCATATTTTTGAGTAGCTAAACTAAACCCCATCAGTACATTAGAGACCTAAATTTGAATATTATTTGTTCTTTTTATCAAGTCTAGCTATTAATCCTACTGTTTTGCTATGAACTTAAAAATGTTACTTCGATTGTCAGAGAATATGTCTTAACCATTTCTTTCTCATATGATGTTTTTAGATATGGGTTAGTTGCAGACAACAGAAACAACTTTTTTAAACCTACAAAGGAAATTATTCATTGCTAGATATTTATTGGCTAAAAATACCATTGAAAGAGCTGGCTTCAGGCCAAACTTTAAAACAATTTTTAATCTTCAATATCCCACTGCAGAATTCAGCTCCAGGGCTCAAAATCTGGAAGTTTGTCACTCCAGAATTATCCTCCTATGCCACATTCAGGAAACTCTAGTATTACTAAGAGAGTCTTAAAATTAAGTGGTCATTAAATGTAGGGCCATATTGCTGCTGATATCAACAAAATGGAGCCAATACTGTGCATCTCTTCCCTCTTTACATGGTTCCAAATTCAAATTACATATGAGAACATACAATGGATGGATTATAAAACAGCTGGAATCCTGACTATGTTAAGACTCTGAAAATTTAATTTTAACATCTCTGCATACAGGAAAGCACACTAAAGGAAGTAGAAGTAGATATTGAATGAGCCAACCTACAGTATCTATTACCCATGCAAAGAATTAAATAGTACATGTGCCAGAGTAATTTCAAGAAATATCTAAAATGTTTTTGTTTGTCATTGCTATTGTTGTTGTTATTATTTTTATTTGCATTATAGTTTAAAATTTTTAAACTCATTTTCCTCACACTCAGGTGATTTTGGATAATGAAGCAGAAGGTTCTGCACACTAAACTGCACATAAGAAAACCACATTGATATATGTCTAAGTTATCCCGTATATTAATATAAATTTTAAAACAAACAAAATTTAAAATAAATTCACTATATCCCTAACCTTATTCAATCTAAACTATAAAAATATTGGTTATTTAGTGGACATTTGCCATTTATTTAAACCCACTGCAAACGGAATTTTGAGTTCACATAAATACCTGGGAATTAACATTTTTTAAAGCTAATATCTCCTTTCCACTTTCATTATTTTTATATTGGATTCGCTATATTATCTTCTCCTTTATCAAATTTTTCCACTCAGTTTTCTTACCCAATTTCTTTCTCATCTTGCCTTTTGTCATTTCCCTGCTTTTTGTTTTTTTATCCTTTAGTGTTTGTAATGCCTGGACATTGGTGATCATTCTTCTACTTTTACTGCATTACCACATTAGCAGTTAAGTTTACCTGATATATTTTTTTAATTTAAAAGACGTTTATGCACAATTTATTAATTTATACAATATATTATTCCTTTCTAAGTGACTGAGATTAAACACATTTTAGTCCTTTATTGATAATGTGGGCCATTGTTTGGAATATTAAACATTAAGCATTGTAATAATACAAATCCATGTCAGTTTTTGTGTGACTTTTTTAGTATTAAATGGTCATTTTTACTTTACTCATCTATTTTTTTTTCTATTTTCTGTTACTAATGTATGATGAACTAGAAAGTCAGGCAGATAATTATTCTGCTTAAACTTTGAATAATAAAGTAGTTACTAAATTCCCAAGGGTGGTTCTAACAAATTTAATATATGTAGCTTCAGCTCACGGGGTTCCTGCAAGCTATTTAGTTTTCTCAACTGCCTAGTCTATGAATTTCCCAATTTGATGGAGGTTCCTAAATTTTATACTATTAAGATATTGGTAAAATACAGAAAAAGTGGATTTCTTCAAGCAAAAATTGATCAATAAGAAAGGTTGTTTAAGTTGTTTTAGAAAGTTTACCTTACTAAAATTGATGTGTAAATCAATGCATTGCAGACTAAAGAATTACTTTAGATGTTATAGAATATCCAAAAGAATTATAAATCCCAGAAAGATTCACTTTTGAATACTGACAGATACTTATTCACAAATATCTGAGAGTAGCTGGGCAAATATGGTTTCAAATACAAAAACAAACTTCATTTGTGTTGATTAATAGGTTTGTATATTTCAATGACTAAGTACATAGACTTTCGTGTCAAAATTCCCTAGATGCAAATCCAAACTCTACCTGATAGTAATTATGAAATTGCCAAATTTCTTAACCTATATCTGCCTAAGTTTTCTCATCTGTACGTGGAGTCAAAAACAGCACTCTTATAATGCTTTTGTGAGCAACGACATAAAATAGTTCATGCAAAGTATTTGGAAGCATGTCTGATGTTCACTGAATAATAGGTTTTGTTATTAAACATCAGAGAAAATTTGAAAATAAAAATCAATAGGTTTTCTTTACCATTTTTTATTTTTCTGAAAATGACAAAAGTTTCTGATTACATATGATGTGAACATGACATCTGAAGTGTGTGTGCATATGTATGTTGGCACATTTCTGAACACAATTTATAAAGAGCCAAAGAGAGCCAGAGATTCACTATTATTTGCTAAACAGCTTTTCCAAAGTGGCAAAAGTTGGTAGCATCTTTTCCAAAGGGTGCTTTAGCCACACTAGCTAATTAAATGAATGGGCTCTCTGGTTTTAATTAAGTAGAGTGTTTGCATATGTATATGTGTGTTTGCATACTCAGAGGCAATAAGGGTGAGATTTTAATATAGAAAGAAAGAAATAGCCACTAAGAAAGTTCAAGCCTGTTCAATTAAAAATCCTAACCTGATAGTTTTATGCAATGCAAAGTTAATGGACTGGTTCAAATTCCATAAAGTGGTACTTTTTTTATCATCTGAAATGGCTCATGGATTTCATATGAACATGCCTAATATTTCTGCAGCATTACATCTTCAGAGGTATAATCACACTGTGTATCAATAAAGATAAAATATGTGGTAAGTTAAATTTTGCTTTCTGGCTGCTTTGGGATTATATGGCTAATGGCCATAGAGCAGACACTTAGGCGATTAGAATAGGGAGATTCTTAACTCAGAGGACACAGTCAAGATTTCAAAGTGTGCAGAACAAGCAACTGGAGAGTAGTGGCAAAGATGGTATATTGACAGATGAACTTAAGTTTTGGTTTTCAGAATTTTAAGGAGCAAGTCTGTTCAGGATGTTAGAGAAGAGAGAGTAAAAGGAATAAGTGAAATATCGGGAATGTATATTGACCACCTGCATTGCCTTATGTGGTATATAGTACTGTGGAAAGACTGGTAAACCTACAAGAATAGGGACTCACAGTTCTGCCAGCAAATCAGCTGAATGGATTTAGATAAGCTACTACTCTCTGAGCCTCAGTTTTCTCATTTATGGAATAGAGATATTCAGAAACATTTGTTGAGTGCCTTTTATGTGCCAGCTTTAAGATAGGCTTGGAGTACTAAGACAGCACAATTCCTTTTCTGGGTTGGGAGGCTCTGATTATAAAGATGAAGACTGGCCTTCAATAAGTGTAGTAAGATACTACAAGTGCTATGATTGTCTGTTAATGAAAAGAAAGGAAGAGAAGAATAAGTATAAAATCTTATGTGATGGTGGGGACAGAGAAATAAATGGTGTTTATGAAGGATATGAAAACAGGAAGCTTTTAGGCAGGGAGAGCATGGTGGATATTCTTTGACATAGTGTGACAAAGACAGGGATATAAACACTGAAAAATAGTTCAATTATCAAATCTTAAATGTCTAGACATTTGGAGAGAAACCGATATTCATGTTGAGATAAATGGTCTATCATCATGACGTTCTTTGGAACAGAGGGAGAAGAGCTATATGATTTCAGTGCAAACAATTAGCACACCATATTCTCAAATGCAGAACCATTCTACTTCCATTGATATGAACAGGGTAATTGTCTGAAACCACGTAGAGTTACTTTTTGTAATAGTTTCTCACATAATTGGCCTGTTCGGAATCCTTGAGAAACTTTCTTATGTGAATGTTTTTAGAATTATTCTAGACTATGAGTCTACATCAGGGTTAGTCTTATGGTATACTCAATATACTTTTGAACTTTCAAATTTTATGTATAGAGTTTATCTTCCAGTGGGTCATTGCTGGAAAGCTTTTTCAAAATAAGGATGTAAAAACAATCTCTAAGGATAACAAACATGATAGGTGTCCCAACAATTAGAGTATAATATGCTTTCTGTTTAACAGAGAGTACATTTACCCTTCAGGTTAAACTTTGGTACTGCAATCCCTTTTAATGGCATAAGGGGCAGATAAGATTAGGTTCATTGTGAAATCCTGAGGAAGCTGTCTGTACTACTGATCAGTAAATTATAGTACAAGTAGCACTGCACAGCCGTCATGTTACTGAAACCCTCCGAACATCTGAACGCTCAGAAAAACTCTTCGAATTATACATGTGACAGAGACTAGAAATGTATCCTATGAAAAGCTTATATCCCTTCAAGAGAAACAGAACCAATAGGGTATGTGTGTGTATACATACATACATACAACTGCTTGAACAGAGAGAGATTATATTAGGAATTTGTTTACATGGTCATGGAGCCTAAGAAGTCCTGCAGTCTGCCCTCTACAAGCTGGGGACCTGGAAAGCCAGTGGTGTCATTCAATCTGAGTCTGAAGACTGGAGAAGCGGGGAGATAGATGAGGGAAGCCCTGGTTTGAGTAAGGCCAGAGGAGTGTCAATGACAGAGGGAGGAGATGAAGGTCCCAGTTCAGAGAGAGAGGGGGAACACAACCTTCCTCCACTTTTTTGTTCTATTTAGGCCCTCAAGGAATTGGATGATGCTCACCCACATTAGGAAGAGGGCTGTTCTCTGCTTTGCTCATTCTACCAATTCAAATGCTAATCTCTTCAAACAAACCCTCAAAGATACACCCAGAAATAATGGTTTACCTTTTATCTGGGCATTTCTTAGCTCAGGCAATTGGACACATAAAATTAACCATCACAGACTAGGTCTGGAGGAATAAAACACATGCTTCAGTTCACACAAACCTGAACTCCAGACTCTTGGTCTAGTGCTCTTTTACATGTACCTTGATGTTTTGTTGTGTAATAACAGCAAATAAAGATTCAAAAAGTTTGGGGAACTTATGAGTTGTGAGAACTAATTATGTAAACCATTACTTGATTAAATACTAGCAATTTTTATCTTTGCAAAAGGATTTACCGAGGATAAAGAAATTATAGTTCATATATATACAATAGAATATTACTAACCCATTAAAAAAATGAAATCCTATCACTTGCAATGGCATGGATGGGCCTAGAGGTTATTATGCTAAGTCAAATAAGTCAGAGAAAGATAAATACCATATAATTTCACTTATATGCATAATCTAAGGAACAAAAAGAAACTAATCAAAAATAAACTCATAAATAATCTGGTGATGACCAGAGGGGAGGGGGTTTGGGGGAAAGGGGCAAAGGGTTAAAGAAGTACAAATTAATAGTTGATAGATGGTCACAGGGTTGGGGAGCATGGCAAAGGGAATGCAGTCAGCATTACTGTAATGGCTAGGGTGGAGAGCCAGAGAGAAAGAGCAATCAGGGGCATCGTTTTCTAAATTATATTAATGTCTAACCAATGTTGTGTATACTTGAAACTATTAATAAAGTATTCTTTTTAAAAAGGATTCATTGAAAACTTCCTTTGAGTAGTAAGCCATTAGTTTATTTAAGATTTATATTGGTTTGCACAGTAGTCATGGTGCTATATATTTATAGCATAAAATACACATATTTCCTTACAAACTGTCATGGAATTATTTCTGTTCTGAGGAATTCTGAATGTGTTAATGGACAGATGCAAAAAGAAATGCAAAAAGAAAACTTGATTAGTGCCCTGGTAACAGATGGTGCTATGACTATACCTCAACCAATATGCCTTGTAAAAAATTGTTCCACTATTGCTAGTTCTTACTTTTGAGCAGGGACATAGGGAAACCTCTTGAAAGGTATCACCCAGGTTCTAACATAAAGAACAAGCCTCGGGGAGGACTGGACAGAAATGTATGAATATCTGACACAGGTGGTTGGTCAGAGAGTAAGACATTAAGAAAATAAAATATTAAAATTGTATTATCTACCTGTCATGAAATACGACCGCTATTTGAGAAACATAGACAGTCTGACATTTTTCTTATGTAACACTTCTTCCAAAATCTTTTTCTGATTTTCTTAACATCCATGATGTTAAACATCAACCAACAGATCTCAAAAGTTGCTGAAAAATATAATTCTGGATAATATGCTCACTGTTTCTCTTATATATGCCACTAAGTGCCTGCCACTTAGTAGACATTTAGTACAAATTTGTTGAATAAATACATGGTAATTTTCAATGTAGGAATAATTTTAATGTATCAAAGAGAATTATTCAATTTCCTGGTCTTTAAACATTTTCTTTGAAGTATAAATTCTTACGGAGGATGATAGTAATCACAACTTTATTATCTCCTGTTTATTATGGATATTACACAGCAAGTAGAAACCAGGATATCGCTTGCTCCACAGACATAATTCCCATGGATTTTCTCATATCAGTATAATCAGTCAAAGAAGTTTGATCAAAAATCATGGAGAGTCTTACCAATATTCAAGTAACGCATTATAACTGTGTGCTCCACCCTCGTGATTCAAATAAAAAAATACACACTAAGAAACTTATGCTGTGATACTAAAATCTAGATAAGCTGTGAACTGCATTCCAAGACTATACAAATCATCTTCTAATCCTCTTTAGGTAGCTGCCATAACTAAGGAAGCATCTGCGGTGCTGAGAGTTGAGCCAAACTATAATATTGCTGCCTTGGCTTCCATTTTGTATGACTGAATAGCCTGCATGGGGCCTTGAAGTGACACTTGCCCCTCCCTGGAGTCCATGCCCTAAATAACAGCCAATTGAGTCACAAATACGTATAAGTTCCTGAGATGACTTGTGCAAAGCTCCTGGTGATAAGTCTTCTTGTCTACTCCCACCTTTACCCCCTGTTTATCCTTTTGGTAAGACGTACTCCCTCAGCTCAGAAACTTACCAAAACCCAGCTCTTTTTGGTTTAAATTGCCAAATTCTGTCTTAATTTGGGAGCAATCCCAAAAGCATTTTACCTGCAGACCCCAATAAAGGTATATGCCCCAGGTTCTGCAGCTCACTCTCTGCCTGTACAGTGCCTTGATATCCCCATGTAACCCTTCAAGGAGTGCCCTGTACTTCCTCCAGTACCTGTGAGTAATAAACTTCTCTCTCTTACTTTCCCTAGCAGTCTTTGTTGAACTGTGGTTCACCATCAGACATCTTGGGGTTTTACTTAACAAATGTTAATTTAACAAAACCCACAACGTATGAGTCTTAGGCTTCCAAATATAGATGACAGTATCAATGGAATAGAAATATTTCAATAAAGACCCAAGTAAATATTTGGCTACTGACAATTGCTAAAATATTAGAAATTTAAGAAGTTTGACATAACTCAATAGGATGAATTTAACTTTGATGCCATTCTTTAATAGCCTATGATTGTAGGTTAGGAGCATTTAGAATGCTCTATTAAAGGAGGGATCTTGTCCAGATTGCTTGCACTAATTTGGAAGCTCTTAACAGTTATTCTACAATTGCCTTGAAGCCTGAGGCCACATTGAAGAGTAATTGAATAACTTGATTCTTGGTAGTAAATTATAAAAATTAAGGAATAATTTTCCATACTATGTTTATCGACCTCATAAAAGCTATTAACATCATTAAAATGCCTGGCTGCATATAGTCAAGTATCCTGATAGACTTAGCTTGTTCTCCCTGTATTCCTCTAACTATCATGGCTGGGGTCATTTCATTCATTCTTTCATTTTTCCAATAAATAGTTATAGAGTGCCTGCTATGTAACAAGCCTCTGATTTGATGGGAGTGACAAATAGGGAATAGCTCGACACTAGTAGCTTAGGAGAATCAGATTTAATACTGGGCTCATTTTGACCTTGTAAGTAGTTTCAGGTAGCTATGTCACTCTTTTGTTTTTCTGTCTCTGAGTTATTGCCTTGCTCCCTAGATTGGTACTTTATTTATTTTGGAGAGTACTGTATGCATGCTTTCTCGCAAGTATCCTGAGGGACTGGAATTCTGGCCCTGGTCCTTAGAATTCATGGTAAGGCTTTCTCCCACTATTCTATTCTCTACATCAGCATAGCTATTACAAGTCATCTGAAAATTTATTATTGCCAGATTCTTTTAGTAATCTGTATCTTTTATATTTTGGGACTTTGAAATCATTTTTTTTTTTTTAATTTGAAACTCCTCAATACAAAGAGCATATCTGCTTTAACTCCGATTACTTTAACTCCAGTTACTTCATAGCAGTCATAGTATTTTTGCTATAAATTAGAGAATAGTGATACATACACTTTTGCAAGGGTGTAGAATATTCACGTTTTAAATAAATTCTGCCTTACCATCTGCCTTTCCCTCTATGAGGTCTTTAAAAGTATAAATGAAGAATATTCATGTCTTGTCACTCAGCATTTCATACATGGCTGTTTTAGTAAATATTTTAATACTTCAATACAAACACAAAGTTATATAAAGTAGATGAAGAAGATCAAATCCTTTCTTATGAAGCAATGACTCAGCTCTTTAGCCAAGAGAAGGGAGTGATTTAAAGCCATAATCTCCCCCTACTTGGCAATATTTGCTGCCTCCTACTGGGTTAACTTCAAAATAGTACAGTGCTTCAGTGATTGGTTAGGTATGTTTTCTCCAAAATCCTCATAAAGCATTCTACTTTTCTAGTATTTTTAAAATTGAAATATAATTCACGTACTAAAATATTAACTTTTAAAGTGTGCAACTCAGTGGCTTTTAGTATATTCATAGAGTAGTGCAGTTATCACAACTATCAAATTTCAGAATGTTTTTATTACCCCCAAAAGAAACTCTATCCCCATTAGAAGTCACTTCTCATCCCCTCCAGGCCTTTGAACCAACAATCTGCTTTCTGTTTCTATGAGATTACCTATTCAGAACCCTTCATATAAAAAGAATCATGCAATATGTGACCTTACATATTTGGCTTCCTTCTTAAAATCTAGTATAATTTTTTAAAGGTTTATTCATGTTGTAGCAAAAATCATTCTTTTTTTTTTTTTTGCTGAGTAATAGTCTTGTATTGATATGCTGCATTTTATCCCTTCATCAGGTGATGGACATTTGGATTGTTTCTACTTTAGGGTTTTATGAATAGTGTTGCTATGAATATTCAGTTTGTTTGTAGAAATGTTTTCAATTGTCTTGGATATATCATAAGAATAGAATTTCTGGGTCATATGGTAACTCTGTGCTTAACTTTTTGATGTACTGCCAAGCAATTTTCCAAAGTGGTTACACTTTTTTATTTTTTAACCTCAATATATGAGAGTTCATTTTTCTCCTTGTCATTGCCAGTACTTGTTATTGTTTGTCCTTTTGATTATAAATAGCCTGGTATTTCTGAAGTGGCATCTCACTATAGTTTTCATTTGCATTTTTCTTACTAATGATGTCAAATATATTTATCATCCACCTTATATCTTCTTTGAAAAATTTTCTATTCAAATATTTTACCCTTTTTTATTAGAATTACCTATTTCAGTGTTGAGTTCTAATAGTTGTTTATAGATTTTGGATATTAAACCCTTATTAGATATGCGATTTGCAAACATTTTCTCCCATTCTATGAGTTATGTTTTCACTTTCTTGATATTGTACCCCGAAGCACAGAAGTTTTAAAAATTTAATGAAGCCAGATCCATTTTTCCTATTTGCTTTTGCATTTAGTGTCATATCTAAGACTCCATTGCCTGATCCAAGGTTATAAACACATACTGATATTTTCAAAAATTTTTATAGTTTTAGCTTTTACATTTAGATCTTTGATCCATTTTGAATTAATTTTTGTATATGCTCTGTGGATATCCAGTTATCTTCAGCACTACATGTTTAAGAAAAAAAACCAATTATTTCCTCATTGAATTATCTTGGCTCCCTTGTCAAAATTCAGTTGACTATAAATGTACTAATTAATTGCTGTACTCACAATTCTGTTCCATTGATCTGTATATCTATCCCTATGCCAGTACCATATAGTCTTGATTACTGTAGATTTATATGAAGTTTTGAAATTGGGAAGCACAAGTCTTCAAACTTTGTTCTTTTTCATGATAGGTTTGATTATTCTGACTCCTTTGAATTTCCATATAAATTTTAGACTCAGTCTGTCAATTTCTGAGAAAAAATGTATCTGGGATTTTGATATGATGATATTGAATCTGAAGATGATTTTGGAGAGGACTGACATTTTAACAAGTCTTTTAATCTATAAAGTGAAGATTTTTAAAATTCATTTAAGTGTTCTTTAATTAATGGTATTGCATAACTTTATTCAGTGGCATTTTGTAATGTACAGGTCTTGAACTTCTTTTCTTAAATTTATATCTAAGTATTTTATTCTTTTTAATACTAATATAAACAGAATTGCTTTCTTGTTACTAGTGTATAGAAATAAAGTTAATTTTTGCTTAATGATCTTGTATTCTAACAGACTTGCTGAACAATTTTTTTTAACTATAACAGTTTTGTTGTTGATTCCTTGGGATTTTCTACATATAAGGTTATGGCACTTATAAATATAGATTTCTTTCTTTCTTTCCAATCTGGATGCCTTTCATTTTCCTTGTCACATTTCCCAGGCTAGAACCTCCAATACAGTGTTAAGTAGAAGTGTTAAGAGCAGGCATCTTTGTCTAGTTTCTGATCTTAGAATAAAAGCTTTTACTCTTTTACCTCTTAGTCTGATATTAGGTGTGATTTTTTTTGTTGTCATTATATTTTCTTTATTAGACTGAGGGTGTTTATTCTATTTCAAGTTTGGTACATTTATCATGAAGGGTGATGGATTTTGTCAAATGCCTTTCTGTATCTATTGTGAAATGTGTATTCTAATAATATGGTGTATTACGTTAATGGGTGTTTTATATTGAACCAAACTTGCATTCCTGGGATAAACCCCACATAAATATGGTATGTAATTCTTTTTTATATGTTGCTGACATACAGTTTGCTAGAATATGAGGTGAGGTATTTAAAAAATCTCCATGTGAGTAAAGACATCTCCGCTCTATCAAGGAAAAGTAAATTTCTTCTGGTGGCCAGGAAAATTTAGGAGTATCTGAGCAGTCAATAATCTTATTTACCTAGATGTCTTACTTAGTCTCAAGTTCCCTTATTTTCTTATCAAGGCCCTGACTTTGACATAGGAATGTCTTAGGGTAAGCATGTAGTCTCCTGTGTATTTCAGTCACACTCAAAATCAGATTCTGAGCTTGATTATCAGCATGTTCCTCCCTATGTCTGTGAGACAAGAGTCTCTTTAAAACTGCTGTTAAAACACTTTGCTTTTCAGATCATGAATTAAAGTAACAATTTATAGCCTTCTTTTTGTTTTTCCATAGCCTCCAACATCATAAAGAGGAGTCAAGCTACTTATGGTAATATCGAGGTAGTTTGAGGTTCCTAGAAAACAGCATGAAGTAAAATTTAAGTGCTAATGCTTTACTGAGTGGTGTGACCTAAGGCAGTGAAACTCAGGGGGAAAAGTCCAGAAATGGGATGAGAAGAAAAAAAGGTGATGAGTTTTTGATTCATGCACTACTTCACAAGCCATAAAGAGACAAAACAGTTTGGAAGCCTTGTAGAAAATCTTGGACAGGTAGTAGGTATACCATATATTAGGACAAATCACATGAGAGATAAATAATTTATCTTCTGTTTCCCCCCCTCCTCTTGTGCCCCATTGAGCAACATTTGTTCCATGGAAATTCAACAACTTCATACTTCCTAGTTGTATCAACTACCCCTTTTAGCACAACTGCGAATATTTATCAGGGAATACCATTTTCACACAGCAACTGACACTTTCAAATCTATTGTTGGAAATTTCTTCTGCAAGCAGTCACTCCTCTAATGTTAAGGGAATATTAGATTGAAATTATAACCTGAGTTTAGGGGAAGTGTTTAGGGGGAAAGTAATTATAAACAAAACTTTCTTTTCAGTGACTCCAGTCTGAATTTTGTTTTCTGATTAAAACAGCAGCTAATATTTAGAGAAATTTTGCTGCTAATGATTCAGGTCATTGCAAATTGTGACCCTTTTAAAGCAGTAATTCCAAACAATTTAAAAATAAGCTTAGGTAAATTTGGCTGCGCCTACTTTATACCAGGTCTGTTCTGTGAACTTGGGCAAACTATTTACCATTCTGAGTTTCCTTTTCTTCTGTAAACGGAAATAAGAATACTTCATGGTGTGGCTGTGAGAATTTTAGAAGTAATATCACATAGAGAGTGGTAAATAAACTATGATTTGAATTTTTCTATGCACAAAAAGAGAGGTATAGATTCTTTGTGTTGTAAAATAAACAATTTTGATAACATTGAATATTTTAATAGGTTGAACTATTAACAATTATGGGGCATATCTCAAAATTAGACTGTAGCTATAGATTATTATCAGTTTCAGGATTTTTTTTTAGCAGTTTCATGAATGATTATATGGCCAAACATTGTCCATATTTAGACACACAGCCAGGTATTTTATACAATTTCTCACCTAAATTCCATTTGTGGTTTTGGTAGAAAGAGTATGATCTGCCAGTTCTTGAAATTAAGATCTGATTAAAGAGATGCTTGATAATTCACATTCATTCTGAAATAATGTTTCATGAATACAGACACTGACACAAATAATAATTCATATTCATGATATATCTTCTATAACTGTGTCCTCATTTCATTCCATTTTCTCTATTGTTTTCCAAAATCTCTCCTTCCATTGGCCTTGAATTTGTTTCTAAATAGGGCATTTTCAATATTTTCTTCCTAGAATAGACCTTACCTGCAATAATGTGATATAACATTTTAAAGTCAGTTTGTTTAAATTTAATGCATATATTACTATTACTATTTTTTAATGTTAATTCTCCAAATTATAGGTACAAAGAAGCAGTGCTCTTCTGTAGGCTCAGGGTATAGCAGTAGATATCTCTGCTTCCCCAGTTAATACACTCTTCCTTTACCCATCCCATGACTATATCTTTGTTTGTGTTTGTGTGATAATCTTTATTTCTCACTTCATATTGGTCATGGATGTCTTTGTTGTTATTGTTGCTCTTTTTAATTTTATTTTGACTCTAATATCACTAACATTTATTTTAGATGCTTGAATCCCCTAACTTGCCAATATATCATTAAATAATAAATTTTCTCCCTAACTTATATTTCTCTAAATAATACATATGTAGTTTACAAATAGCAGTGGCTCTGAATAATGTTTTGATAATAGTTGCTTTCACGAATTAAGAATGAATATGGGTAGGAGCATGAAGTGAATCTTGATTAGATTATCCGCCGTTTCATGCCTATAAACCTTAAGTGGTTTTTTCAGTGGTACAAGAAAATTTCCTAACGTGCCCACAAAATTTTGAACCATTTGCTCATTACTAAGTTCTCCAGCCTTAACTGCATGAAAAATCCTAATGGCTCTCTGTATTTCTCTCATTTCCCTGTTTCCTCCCACTACACACCAGTTGCAAGGATGTTTTCTATTACTTTAACCCCACCCCAGCTCTTTAACTCTTACCCATTCCTCAGATCTCAGCCACTATTTTAAGTTCTTGCTTATCTTCTTCAGAGGCCAAATTATTTAATTGGGCTTTCATTTCATAGCACCATATCCTAAATCACCTTCTTCATTATTATTACAGTTGTAATTTTATATTAGATTATATGATTAGTATTTATATTTACTTTTGATTATCAGCCTATTTGTTGAATGTACAAATAAACGTATGAACCTAGTTTACAAATTTCATAGATAATATATACAGTGCTAGTGGGAACAAATGTCTCTTTTATCCATCTGAATTAGTGAGAACACTCCCATATTATTATAGGTGTTATACATATGGCAAGGGAACCAAACTCTTCCTGTTTACACCCAGTTCTAAAGTTTTTTCTTGGTAAGTGAGCATCATTAAGTGTCAACCTATACAATTAAAAAGCAAAAAATAAACTGCAAAACCATTTGGAAGTTATTTGGACCAGGATGACTTTAAGCTTAACTCTCTTTACCTAAATAATATCCTCATATCAGCTTATAAGTGTTTAATATCTCTCATCAGCTTCAGAATCATATTCCTTGAAAATGTCTGAACATTACCTCTTGATATTTCAGAAATTTCATAAATTCCATAATATAATTCTCAAGCCAAATATTATATTACTTTTATTCCTCTCAATATTTATTGCCTTTATTTTTTTCTTCTTATATCCTCACTGCTATTGCTAAAAAGTTTTTTTTTTCAAGTTACCCAAACTATTCTAATAGCCTTGCAACAAATTATTTTTGAGCCTTTTTTTCTATCCCATCACTACTGAGAGATATAACATTCTCCCATCAATAACAGTGAGTCATTAAAGCATTGATTTATGAAGGGATGCCTCACCAGAATGGAAAGGAATACATCAGAATGTCCACACATGGGAGTGTCATATAGTTGAATAAGTTCTGCTTTGATACATCTTTCACATGTAAGGAACAAAGAACTCAACATGCAATTACTAAGATAAATTGGAGTTTTTATTTTGTTTTTAATGTGAGAACCTTGGAGGAGGTCTACTATAGACAGCTCAAGGATATTAATCCTCAGCAATTTTCTTGGAACTTATGGACACAAAGTAGTTGTGCTTCTTTAGGAATCACGTCCTTATTTAAGACAGGAAGAATGGAATGAAGGCAAGCATCAACAGTATGTTGATGAAGAAAGCCCCCCGAGAAGTCTTGCAGACAGATGTTTATACGTTATTGGCCTGAACTGTCACATGTCCACTCATTGCAGGAGAGACAAGTTAGGGAGGTATTCTTTTTTATCTACTTCAGTAGAGATAGAAAAAAAAGAGTGACTGGAAATAGGGGTTGAGCTGGCCAATTCTTGTTGTCTTTTGTGTCACTCCAGAGAAATGTGTCTCATCTATGTAGAGTATTGCCGTATGGTGGTCTTCTCTCCACTTCTAATTGCCAATTCCCTTTCCTCACTGCGGCCAAAGTGACTTACAAAAAAAAAAATTATGTACAATCTTACCTCAGATATGTAGTAGACCTTGTCTTTAACACAGCAAAAATTCTCGAACACTGTGGTGTTAATGACACAGTAATGTGATATGTTAGGCTCAGAGATATATTATGAAATTTTTTTGAATGATTTACTTCACTAAATCAGTTTGAGGAGAATAAAAATTGTGATAATCTCCTATCACCTACTTATTTTTTTATATTCTCATGTTTGTTACATGGTAAAGGACCAAGATAGATGGAGTGCAAGAAATTACACTGACCTTGGCTCTGCCCATAGCATTGTGTGCGGTATGTAAATATCATCTGTTGTCTCTGCTATGGAGGAAAACAGAAAACTGTTGACTTACAAGACAGGCCCCAAACCCTTCATGTGAACTAGAAGTATTTTTGTGATTTGAGCTTTATCAGTCTTTTCAACAACACTGCTCTTGCAATCCCTAGGTTTTTTATTTACACAGTGGACCCTGGCTTTATTTTCTGTTTTTGTACTTTCCCCCCTCCCCTTTCTGGCATGGCATTTTCATAACCTTGTCAAGTCATTTTTAAGAATGACTCTGAGTCATCCTTAACCATTATTCTTAAAAATGACTCTGAGTCATTCTTAAAAACTCAAGTTAAATGTAATTTCTTTCACAAAGTTCTTGACCTCTCCAGTCATAGGTAAATTCTTCTCTCCCTGTCTCCCAGGTTGCCTTATTCATACTGCTGTAAAAGGTTGTGATTGCCTTATTTTATGACTCCCCGCTTTTAACTTTGAAATCTTGTGAAAGTTACAAACTGTGCTCTATTAATCCATATGTTTTTAACCTCTAACATTTGGGGGCATATAATAGGCACTATTCATTTAATCAGAAAGCATTTAGGGTAATGTATGGAGTTTTCATTTTGATAAATATTTTATTGTGAAACTATATTATTAACCCTTTTTCATTTTAAATTAAATTTTAATTTTTGCCAAAATTTAGATCAGGTAATGGAATGGCCTGATTTAAGAGAACAATATAAACAGTACATAATTCCCCAAATTGTTCTATTCAAGGGACTATAAAAATAACTTCTACTGAATCATTTGTCAACTTAAGTAGTATTGATATTTAGGAACTACACTGCATCTAAACTGTTAATCGAAAACATCTTGGCCATGATTTTGTGAGTAACGGTTAATTAGTAAATGTCATTGTAATTAAAGCCATCACCTTTTTTGATTGTATTTGTTAAATATTTTTTATTTTTCAATTACAGCTGACATACAATATTATATTAGCTTAGGTGTACAACATACTGATTAGACATTTATATAACTTATGAAGTGATCACCTTGATAAATCTAGCACCTATATGACAACGTATGTAGTTATTACAATATTATTGACTATATTCTTTATGCTATACTTTACATCCCCATGACTATTTTGTAACTACCTATTTGTACTTCTTAATCTCTTCACCCTTTTCACCAATCCCCCTAACCCCTTCCCACCTGGCAACCATCAAAATGATCTTTGTATCTATAAGTTTGTTTCTGTTTCATTTGTTCACTTATTTTATCCTTTAGATTTCACATATAAGTGAAATCATATGGCATTCATCTTTCTTAGTCTGATTTACTTCAGTCAATACAATACCCCCTAGGTCCATCCTCTGGATATATTCTTGAAGTTAGAGTTGGTTGTAGTATCCCTTTTTTTTTTTCTTCACATAGTCACGCTAGTTAATTCAGTCAACATGTATTTATTTATTTAATCATTTCAGTTCACTAGATTCTTGGTACTTGATTTTTGTTCTTTAGACCAGCAGACCAGCAAGTAACTGCTTGGAGCCTGTGAGTAATGCAAAATTTTGAACCTCACCCTAGACCTACTGAATCAGAATGTCCCAGGTTCTGTCAGCTGTAGGATGAATAAGGTCTGAGAATTTAATGTGTAATGTGGTTACTATAGTTGATAACACTGTATAATATTATTGAAATTTGCTAGGAGAGTAGAACATGTATGTTCTACCCCAAATTTTAAAAAGTTAATTGTATGAGGTGATGAATGTATTAATTAACTAGAAGGGTCTGCAAAATTCTTTCAAAATCTAATTATCATGATGCATACTTTAAATATCTTACAATTCTATTCATCAATTATACCTCAGTAAAGCTGTAAAATCCAAAGAACCCCAGGAAATTCTTATACACATTGAAGTTTGAGAGGTACTGCTTTATTTCTCATGCTGGAAATTCAGAAATGAAATAAAGAATAAACAACAATTCAAAAACTGTACCTGACTTTCATGAATTTTGTAGCTTGGTTAAAGTAATGTATATAGACATTAAGACATTAATAGACATTAATATAACTACAAATTGTAATAAGGAAAACAACAAAGTGAAATGAAAGACAGTAATGGGAGACAATGCAAAGAGAATCATCTAGACAGTCATTTCTTGTCTACCATGCTAAACCAAAGACCAGACCAGATGAAGGAGCCAGAAGTCAGGAACGGGGGTAAGAGCTTTCCAGGGATCACATGCAAACATTCCAAAGCTAGAAGACAGCACTTTGATCAGTTGAAGAACAGCCAGTATGCCCAGAGCATGAGTGAGAAGTAGAGTGGAAATATGAATAATCACAGAAATGCTTTATTACTAAGTTTTCAGTGTGTGCAGTTCTTTAAGTGGTTTCAAGAGTTAGCAGGCAGCCTAGCAGGTCCTGGAGATTTAGTCTATCTCGTGTTCTTCGTGACTTTAACCTTCACCGTGAAAGATGGAGAGTGGATAAAGCACTGTTTGCAAAGGAATCCTTCCCCTTTAAATTACATCTAATATTCCTCAGTGTGTAGGAAGAAATAGGAGATTTTAAATAATTATCCTAAAACAAAACAACATGACATCTACTCTATTAACAAATCTGTAAGTATGCAATACAGCAGAGGTCCTCAATCTTTTTGGCACCAGGGGCCAGTGTTCCTCTGAGAATCTTCTAATGACAGATGATCTGAGGTGGAACTGAGGTGACACTGGCGATGGGGAGTGGCTGCAAATACAGGTGAAGCTTCCCTCACTTGCCAGCCCACCACTGGCCTCCTGCTATGTGGTTTGGTTCCAAACAGGCCATGGACTGGTAGCAATCTGTGGCAGGGTGGTTGGGGACCCCTGAAGTACAGTATTGTTAACAAGAGCATAATGTTGTGATATAGAATCTCAAACTTTTTCATCTTACATGACTACCTAGATCTGAAGTCCCCGACCCCCCAGACCACAAACCGGAAACAGTCCATTGCCTGTTAGGAACCAGGTCACACAGCAGGAGGCCAGCTGGCAAGTGAGAGAAGTTTCATCAGTATTTGCAGCCACTCCCTTGCACCACCATCACCATTTCAGCTCTATCCAGATCATTAGGCATTAGATTCTCATGGGAGTACCGTCCCTGGTGCCAAAAATGTGAGGAACCACTGACCTAAACAACCCACATTACACTTTCTGCTTTAATGAGTTTAACTTCTTAGATTCCTCATATAAGTAGAATCATGCAATATTTGTCCTTCTGTGGGGGGTTTATTTTATTTAGCATAATCTTAAATTTCATTCCTGTTTCAGTGTATTACAGGACATATGTACTTTCATATATGACTCAATAATATTCTGTGTAAGTATATTCTGCATTTCATGTATCCATTAATCAGTTGATATTTAGGTTGTTTCTACCTTTTGGCCATGTGAATAATGCTTCAATGAACATGGGGGTGCAAATATTTCAGATCCTAATTTCAATTCTGGATTAATATCCAGAAGGAGGATTACTGGATCATATGATAGTTCTGCTTTAGCTTTTGGAAGAACCTCAGTACTGTTTTTCACAGTAGCTGCTTCATTTTACACTCCAACCAACAGTGCACAGGGGATTCCAAATTTTCCACGTCCTTGCTAACATTTTTTTAACTATATTTTTTCTTTTATTTTTTGAATAATGGTCATCTTAACAAGTATAAAGTGATAACTCATTGTGGTTCCGATTAACATTTCCCTGATGATTAGTGATGTGGAACATATTTTTATATACCTGTTTGCCATTTGTATGTCTAGAAAAATGTATTCAAGTTATTTGCCTACTTAAAAAAATCAGGTTATTTCTTGTCTTTTTGCTATTGAGTTATCTATTACCTTATATATTTTGGATATTAGGCTATTAGATATATTATAGGTTGCCTTTTACTCTATTGATTATTTTTTGTGCTGTGTGGAAGCTTTTAAGTTTGATATAGTCCTGCTTGTGTATATTTGTTTCTGAGCTTTTGGTGTCATAGCCATGAAATCATTGCTGAGACCAATGTCAATGTCCTTATTTTCTATGTTTTCTTTTACAAGCTTTACAATTTTGTCTTATGTTTACATCTTTAATCTATTTTTAATATTTACATGTGGTATAAGATTAGTATACAATATTTTTCTTTCTTTACATATAGATATCCAGTTTTCCCAACACTCTTTGTTGAGACTATTCTTTCCCTATTTTGTATTCTTAGCATCCTTGTCAAAGATCAACTGACTGTATATGTATAGATTTATATTCGGGTTCTCAATTCTGATGTCTTAGTTTATATAGCTTTAGATGATACTGTTTTGATTACTATAGCTTTGTAATATGTTTTAAAATTAAGAAGTGTAGCTTTCACCTTTGTTCTTTTTCAAGACTGTTTTGGCTATTCAGGGTCCTTTTGACTCCATGTGAATTTTAGGATTTTTTTTCTTATTTCTATAAAAAATTCCATTTCATTTTTGATAGGAATTGCATAGAATTTGTAAATTGCTTTGATAGTTAATAATATTAACTCTTCCAATCCATGAACATAGGATGAGTTTTCATTTATTTGTGTCAGTTTTTACCATTTATTATGTTAGCTGTAGACTATTTACGTGTGGCTTTTATTTTGTTGAGATTTTTTATCATAATAGGATGTTGAATTATGTCCAGTGTTTTTTCTTCATCTATTGAGATAATCATTTAATTTTTATCCTTTGTTCTGTTAATATGATGTATTATATAGATTGATTTTTGTGTGTTAAATCATTCTTGCATCCCAGGGATAAAGTCCATTCAATTCTATTATATTACCCTTTGGATTTGCTATTAAATTTTGTTTGCTGTTATTTTGTCTAGTATTTTTGCTTTTATATTTACCAGAGATATTAGCCTGCATTTTATTATCTTTTAGTATATTTTTCTGGCTGTGGTATTAGGTTAATGCTGGCCTTGTAAAATGAGTTTGGATTTGATTCCTTCTCTAAAAATTTTTGGAAGAGTTTGAGAAAGATTTGCATTAATTCTTCTTTAAGTATTTGGTAGAATTCACCAGTGAAGACTTCTGGTCCTGGACTTTTATTTGTTGGAAGTTTTTTTTTGTTTTTTGTTTGTTTGTTTGTTTGTTTTTTAATCAGTGATTCAATCTTTTTATTGTTCTGTTCAGATTTTGTATTTCTTCATGATTCATTTTTTATAAATTTTTCTGGAAGTTTATCCATTTATTCTAGGTCTTCCAATTTTGGAGCATGTAATTGTCCAGGGCAATCTCTTATGATCTTTCTAATTTCTGTAGCATCAGTTGTAATGTCTCCTCTTTTATTTCTGATTTTATTTATTTGTCTTCTTTTTTTCTTAGTCTGGCTAAAGTTTTGCTAATTATGTGGATCTTTTTAAAAAAATCAACTATAGTTTTATTAATTTTTTTCTAATGATTTTTTATTCTCTATTTTGTACTGCTCTAATCTTTATTATTTTCTTCCCTTTGCTAACTTTGAGCTTAATTTGTTCTTTTCTCAGTTCCCTGTCATGTAGAGTTAGGTTATTTGAGGTCTTTTTACTTTTTAAATGTAGGTTTTTATCACTGTGAATTTTCTTTAGTCCTGTCTTTACTGCATCACATATGTTTTGGTAAGCATTTTTATTTTTGTTTGTCTCTAGTTTTTTTTTTTTAATTCCTCTTCTGATTTATGCTTTGACTTACTGGTTGTCCAAGTATTGCTGTTTAATTTCCGCATATTTGTAAATTTTCCAGTTTTCCTTTTATGATTTCTAGTTTCATTCCATTCTGGTCAGAAAAGATACTCAATGTGATTTCAATCTTCTTAAATATCTTAAGATTTGTTTTTGACCTAACATAATTTATTCCGTAGAATGTTTCATGTGTAATTGAGAAAAATATGTATTCTTTTGATGGTTGGTGGTCCATTTGCTCCATAGTGTTGCTCAAGTATTCTGTCTTTAAAAAAATAAAAATTATGAGAAGAGACTAGCACTGGCAGACATTAAATATATTACAGAGCATTAAAGTACGATGTTTTCTTTTGATCTTCTGTGTGGATGATCTATTATTGAAAATGGGGTATGAGACATCCTACTGTTATTATTATTGTTATTTCTTCTTACAAGTCTTCAATATTTGCTTTGTGCATACGTTATGTGTATAAAATACATATATGCATAGATGTATATATGTGTATAATATATAAATATTCTGATGTGTGCATTTATATTTATTATATCATCTTGGTGAATTGACCTTTTAATCATTACATAATGTCGTCTCATGTGACAGTTTTTGACTTAAATGCTATACTTTTGACTATAAATATGGTCACCTTAATACTCTTGGTTACCATTTGCATGGAATATTTTTTTCATCCTTTCATTTTAAGACTATGTGTGTCCTTATATCTAGATAAAGTCTGTAGTACATAGCATATATTTGGGTTGTGGTTTTTATGCACTTAGCCACATTGTTTTTTAGTCGAGGAATTAATCCATGTACATTTAAATTAATTATTGATAGGGAAGAATTGCGATTTTGTTTATTGTGTTCTTTCAGCTCATTTGTCCCTCTTATCCTCTTTTGCTGTCTTCTTTTATATTTTATTGCTTTTTTTTTTGATAGTGACTCTTTTGATTCTTTTCTGATAGTCTTTTTTTTTTTTGTCTTGTATAGGTATTTTCTTTGTGGTTACGATGGGGCTTACATAAAATATCTTTTGGTATAGTAGTCTATGTAAAGCGATTACAAATCTTCTACATTAATACTACACTTTTACTTCACACACCACTCCCCCCCCCACACACAGGCTTTATGTTTTTGATGGTGCCAATGATGTCTTTTTACATTCCTTATCATTAATCTCTATTTATACTTATAGTTTCATTATGTTTCTGCCTTTTAACTTGTATACCAGAATTAAGAGTGATTTACCCACTATTGTTATAGAAGTTCACTTTTCTATGTTTATCTATAAATTCGCCTTTCCAGTGAGGTTTACAATATCACATGCTTTCATGCTGCTGTTTTGAATATTATATTGTTTCAATTTGAAGAATTCTCTTTAGCATTTCACATAAGGCAAATCTATGTGTATAAACATTCTCAGCTTTCATTTACCTGAGAAAAACTCTATCTCTTCATTTTGAAGCACAAATTTGCCAAGTTTAGTGTTCTTAGTAGGATATATTTTTCTTTAAGCATTTTAAATAAATCATTCTATTCCATTCTGATACACAAGATTTCTGCTAAAAAAAAAAAGCTGTTTATATTTATGATTTCTCTTATATTTGACAAGTTGCAAAACTGACTCTTGCTTTCAAAACTGTCTTAACTTTTGATAATTTGATTAATATATTCTGGTGTAGACTTCTTTAGATTGATTCTATATGGATTCATAAGTCTTAAAACTGGATTTTTATTTCCTTTCCCAGATTTGGAAAGTTTTTGACCAGTATTACTTTAAATAAGCTTTCTGTCCTTTTTTGTTTTCTACTGTCTTTCTGGAACCACACTGTATATATTGGTCTGCTTGATGATGTCCGATTAGTCCCTTCGGCTTTCTTCA
This sequence comes from Cynopterus sphinx, assembly GCA_030015415.1. Classification (NCBI taxonomy): domain Eukaryota; kingdom Metazoa; phylum Chordata; class Mammalia; order Chiroptera; family Pteropodidae; genus Cynopterus; species Cynopterus sphinx. The sequence goes on from CM057379.1 coordinate 52,851,346, forward strand.
TTCTTTTCATTTTTTTTCTCTTTGTTCCTCTGACTGGATAATTTCAAATGAGTTGTATTTAACTTTACTAATTCTTTCTTCTGCTTGATCAAGTCTTTATTAATCATTTCAAGGGAGTTTTTCAAATTAGTCATTAATTTTACTCTCCAAAATTGTTTGGTCATTTTAAAAAATATATTTTCTATCCCTTTGTTAAATTCTATTTTTGTCCATTCATCATTTTCCTGAAGTCATTGAGCCTCTTTGTGATGGTTCATTTATTTTTTTTTTCAAATAATTCACATACCTTCTTTTCTTTAGGGTCAGTTTCAGGAGATTTACATTGTTCCTTTGATTGGGACATTGTCCGATTTTTCATGTTCCTTATAACATTAAAATTTGGACAATGAGAAATGCTGCTTTAGGATAATCACCCTTTTGAAATACCTTTCTCCTGAGAAGAGGCACAATGCACTTATTTAGTTTTTTCTAAATAGATTGCCATCTTATCTCAGAATTTATATGCAAGATTATATTTAGATGTCTTTAACTGAAGTTCTAGCTATTTTCTAATGCATTTATTACCTCACTTTACTAGTTGCCAAAGTGTGATGGGGTGGGCAAGGGGATTAACTCACCTTCATGCTAGTGTACTTTGTTTCTTATATAAACTAAGCATAAAAACATCTCACAGAAATGATGTTTTTGGCTTCTTTAATTTTCAAGTTATAAAGTAACAGCTTCATTAATGAATGACCCACCTGAGTGCATAACATATGAAGTCATTAAAATATGTTTTAAAAAGAAGGATGGAAGACACAAATCTATTTTATTTGATTTTTCTAGAGAACTTTTCCACTGACCCTTCCTCTTGAGGTGGTATTAAGGTTAAGGTTCTGCATGGACATTAATAACCAAGGGTTGATACTGACCTTATACAGGTTAATCCATCACAGAATCCTGTCTATAGAGTCAAAGACAAGAGAACATCAATAAAAGATTCAAAACAGTTTATTTTGTTACTAATATATTTCTTTGCAAATTAATAGAGAATACATTCATAGATAATAGTCAAGCAGTCATGCAAACAATTCATTTTCTCACAGAGAATCGTGACTTCACAAACACAGATTTGCAATCTGTCAAAAAGGAAGAGAGCAAGCCTCTTATATGTCAGTAACTTTAAACATTAACTGTGCTTTTTATTCAAAATTTCCTTTTCCTTCCTCTGCCTATTGTTTACTGAGAATATAACTTCACTGGGAACCTCACAGAGTGCTTGTGTTTTCCTGAGTCACTAAGTTATTCCATCTCAGTGAGTATATATTGATTGAGGGTCTACCAATCTCCTGTTACTGTTGTAAGTGTCAAGGACACACAATTGGACAAGAGAGACTGAGACCCTGACTTTATGGTAGTATTTAAAAGAGGGAGACAAACTCTAAATACTAACGTGATAAGAATGACAGTTGAGATGGAGGATTCTTAGTCAGAGTATTCAAGAAAGGCCACATGGCAGAAGATCTTAGATAAGAGCAGGAAGTAGTCATGTAAAGATGTGGGGAAGAGATTTTTGAGCAAAAAAGGAACAGAAAATTCAATGATTGTTATGTGGGAAAGAGCATATATGTTAATAAGAAAGCCTGTGTGGATGAAGGATGGGAATGAGGAGGAGAAAAGAAAATGATGAAATCTAAGAGGGAGGACTGAGTCTGAATCATGTGCAGTCTTGCAGCCCATAGTAAAATGTTGAAAGTGGTGGAACTGGGAAACATTGGTTTTAAACAGGTGCATGGTATGATCTGATTTATAAATTAGAAAATTACAAGAGCTCACTGCTAGGGTAGGTCACTGTAAAACAAGTATACATTAAAGGAGAACCAAAGAGAAGGCATCTGCAATAGTCCGGATAAGAGATATTAGCTTGGACTAGGATTATAAGGATATGGTAAGAACTGATAGAATTCAGGATGAATATTTCTGCTAGAGTAGACAGTGTTTACTGTTATACGTAATATCAGATGAAGGAAATAAAGAAATGGAAAAAAAACTACCATTTTTTGTTTCAAGCTATTGACTAGGGGATAGTAGTGACTAATTGAATAGTGGTGCCATTTACTGAGAAGGAAAGGCTTGCATATAGGAGAGAAGATGGAACAAACTGTCCTGCTTTGGTTCTGTTGTCATGAGGAGTGTTTATTCCATGATACATTGTTTTCACCATGAAGTGGTGAAAATGGAGAAATTGAAAGATATTTCCTTCCATTAGCATCCTGTTGATGATGAGAAAGCACTAAGAGTCATATAACAGCAGCCATGTTTGCTCTCTCCTGTTTCTGGCCCTCTGAAAGCCTCTTGTGTTAAGTCTTGTGATGAAATACCTCAGTATATCTGATTTTTGCTGTTTTGAGAACTCTTACTTCTATTTTTTATATACAGAAAGAACAACAATGGTAATTATTTACATTAGTTTCACTTGCAAAATGACTTCTAGGGTGGCTAATATAATTATTTTTCCAATAATGGTACTTAAATTTTTTATTTCCATTAATAGTAAATGGAGAGAGTTTATAAAGAATTGAATATTTAGCAAAAGTGGCTCAAGCATGCACCTTTGTCTTGTTCATGACCTTACAGGAGAAGCAGTCTGCCTTTTATCATTTTATCAAGTTTGATATCAGCCTCAGGATGTTACTTTTGATTCCTAGTTTGTTCAGAGGAGAGTTTCTCACAACAGTGGATTTGGATTTTGTAGATTTGTTTGGCATATATTGATAAGATCATATGTTTTTTTTTTTAATTAGGCTTCAAAAAGTATATTATATTGCTTGATTTTGAATGTTATTTAATTTTGCATTCTTGAGGTAAACCTCTTTATCATTATGTTGATACTCTGCTCTGAAATTTCCCTTGTTTAATATTTATATTGCCATTTCAGCTTCTTTTTGATTAGTGTTAGGATGGAATATCATTCTATGTCTTTTTCCTTTTAACCTTTATTGTTTTATACTTAATGCATTTCTGGTATTCAACATGTCGTTGAGTCATCATTTTAATTAAATATGACAGTCTGTCTTTTAATTGGGGTCTTTAAGTAATTTACATTTTTTTGCAATTATTGCTATAGGTAAAATGAACCCTTTCAACTTGGTATTAGTTTTTTAATTGTCCAATCTATTTCTTGTTACCTTCTTTCTATTTTTATTATCCTTATGTTTTTTTAAAATTAATTTATTAAACATTTTTATCTGTGGATTTATGCTATTCCTTTAATTTGGAAAATTCTTCAAAAAAAATTTTTTTTCTGTTCCTTCTTTCCCATTCCAATTATATACATATTAGACAGCTTTAAATTCTCCCACAGCTGACTATTGCTCTGATTATATTTTTCAGTGTTATTTTCTTTGAATGTTTGTTTCAGATAGTTTCTATTGCCATTTTTTCAAGTTCACTAATCTTTTCTGCTGTAGTATCTAATTTGAAAGTTATTTCATTCAGTGTATTTTTCAACTCAGGAATTACAATATTCATTTTCTAAAAAGTTGGTTTGTAATGCATTCTGTTTTTATGTTTCTACTTAATATGCTCAATTTTTCTTATACCTTTATAAATATATGAAACATAGTTGTAATAGCTGTTTTAAAGGCTTTATGTACTAATTTTATTATCTGTTATTTCTGCATCTTTCTATTCATTGATTTTTCTCTTCATTAAAGATATTTACCTGCATCTTTGTAATACCTGGTAATTTTTACTTAGATGCCAGATATTGTAAATTCTATCTTCTGGCTGCTGGATTCTTTTATATTTTCGTAAATACTGTTGAACTCTTTTTCTTGGTTATATTTAGGTGTCTTGGAAATAGTTTACTTCTTTCAAAACTCTTTTACTTTTAATTTTCTCCACCTGAGGCCTGTCAATAATTTATTTCATTTCTCTAAGTCATTGCCTAGTTGCTTGTCAAGATTTTTTTTTTTTTTTTTGCGACAGCTGGTCTAAATTCTGCTCTTCATTCTCTCCTACAGATTGTTCCCTCTAAATATTATATTGTTCTTTCTGCAGTCTAAAGTTGTTTCCTCACAGATATATATCAATTACAAAGGTGAAGGCTCATGGGGCCCTCTATAGATGTCTGGATTTTTCTGTATATATCTCCTTCTATTTCTATCTCTTATTGTTTCTCTTTTTCTCCCTGCAGTTATCTCCTCTTCAGTACTTTGCTCTGTGAAATGCAACTACTTTGATCTTTTTGGACTACAAATTCACTGTTCTCAACTCAGAGATGTCTAGACCCCATGTAGGTTGCTTTTCTCTTAGCTGTGGCCTAGATACTCTCCCTCCAGACAGTAAACTGGGTAATCATGGGACTTACTTGATTTTCTTTGTTTTAGAAATATTTATCCTGGTTACCTGATATCCAGTGTCTTAAAACTGCTATTTCATATATTTTGCTCAGTATTTTAATTATTTAAGACACAAGGGAAAATCCTTTTTAAAAAAATATTATTAATTTATAATATTTTAATAGATTAGTTTATCTTTTCATACATTTTTGTTACTTTTTGTAATTTGCAAAAAAGTAGCAATGTGAATTTAATGTATAAAAGATACTTCTAAACAATTTTTAATTCACAGTGGAGGTTGGAAAGACAGAAAACAGTCTTTATTGCAGTTTTAATATAGCTTTATTCCAGTTAATTATTTCCACAATAATAAATAAAAGAAAAAATTATATATACATATACCCCTAGGCTACCTAGCCTGCGAAAAATGTATCAGAGCAGAATATTTCAAGCAAGGAATTTCAGGGTAGCTTGCATTCTTATGTATTGCTAAATAACTATCTAAAGAGTTAAATTCTCTTTTCGTGGTTTGTTGATTGAACTGTGAATATAGGTTGTTTGTCTGCTGTTGTTTGTTTTGTACAGATCAGCAAAATGGCTTTCAGGCTGCCTCCAGAGAAAGTAAAAGTAAACACATTACTGAGTACATTTCTGCTACCGTTTTGAAGGTTTTTATTAAAACCTTATCGTTACAATTCTACAGAATTCTTCTCTGTAGACTTTCCTCAATATCTTTCATGAAAATCTGGTACCATTCACTAAAAAGGATACAATTTTATCACAAAATCAAATCTACTTTTTGTGTGTCAATAAAATAAAATTTGGAAATGATTAAAATCACTATTTGTTCCAATGAAATGTCAGACATATAAAATTTACCTCCAACTTTCCACAAAATCAGATGATGAGAAGTTCAAAAGATTTTGGCTAATGCCCTGTTAATAGTAATAAGTTTAAAAGGTTTAGTAGCATGAAACAGTTAAATATTAACAAATATTGACATATAAGAAATTTTACAGTATCTATTAGCCCTCATATTTTCCAAATGTCATAGAACATTTTAATTACACAGACCTCCATCATCTTGAACATTGCTGGTGTAGCTCAAGGCAAACATCCTAGTATTTTTTTTTTAATCTAGACTATTCACCTTGATTTTTAAAATATACCACCATTGTCATAATGTTTCTAAAAATTAGGAATTACTACAGTATTCAAAAATAAATATAAATTTTAGTATTGCTTTACTTTAATGGCACATGAATTAAAACAGCATTATAATGAGATTGCCACTGAACATTCCCATTAATATCAAATGAACTCATTATGACCTGCACAGTTACGATGAATATTAAATGAATTAATAATAACCATTTAAAATGTTGCCTAATTGTTTTATTTCATTTTTATGTATATTTTGGTCTTATTTTAACTGTTAAGTTAATAGAGAATGACATTAAATAATTCACTTTCTTTCCTAATGTTGAATAATATGTTCCCAGCTTTCTAATGATCTCTGTATTTAACTCTTTTTGTTTCACCTTTAAATTTCCACCAATTAACATTTTATTTGCTACTACTACAGAGACTAGATTAGCAAATATAAGCTTTAACCTGACATGAAAAAGAAAACTTTAAGATAAAAAGTAACAGTATGCCCAAGACATCATGATATGCTATGATGAGCCATACAAGTGCAGAGAATTTGGTATGTTAAGTTATCTGTTTAGATGCTGCCAAAAAACAAACAAACAAACCAACAAACAAAACAAAACAAAACCCACAACCAGCCAACCACAAAAGCTTTAGGCAGAAACCATCTTGTAGGAATAATTAAGTGGAAGAATTACTTGCATAAAAGTTCTGTAGCTTAAAAAAGAGGAGAAAAAACCAATTTACTTAATTATTATTTATTATCAAAAAGTTTAAAATCTTGATTGCTTTTAAATTGTTTAGAAACCTGTTCAATTCACTAAATGTTATCCATAGTTTTGTCACTAACACCATGTTGGCACAGACTTAACCTATTGCCACGGCTTTGCAATTTAGAAGCTCTTCCCTTGTGTCTATCAGGTATTGTCTCCCCTTCGCCCAAGCAATATTCATATCTTTAAATTTTCCTCAGAGAAAGTCTATTCATTTCAGCACCTTCCTCCTAAAAAAACAATGGCCATAGGTTGTATTCAGTCTTCAAAAGTAGTTTGATCAATTTTTGCTTGTAAATAAGTCAACATTAACAATTAAAGGTTTCACTTTAAGGATCTAGATTTCTGGCTTCTTTTAAAAATAGAAATCCTTGTTCTTTTGGTAACTAGGAATCTCAGTTAATACCTCCTCTATAATTCTATATTAAATGATCAAATGGAATAGACACCACACTCTTTAAACACAGTGTTCATTTTTTGTTCACCACATGCCCTTCCGCTTGTACTTTCTAACTCATTTATGGGATCTATATAACCCTCATTTTAGGTTATCACCCAAAATGATATAATTCGAGACTAATATGAGGTTCTTCTTTTCCCCAAATCTCATTCATCCTCCACAATGCTTGAGATCCCCTTAGTAAAGAAACATGTTTGTAGGTAGTGTTCCCAGTGCCTTTGAGAACAGAACAGTGAGCAGCATCCTATAAGCAAAATGTATATAGTCAAGGAGGCTCACATCATGTGTTATTATATATAGCATTTTAATAAAACCCTGAAGAAATGAGGACAAAACAGATTGTTTTAGATGGGGATTTTAGGAACTCTCCATCTAAAAGCTAGAAAGAGACATCCTGAGGTGGGGCTTCTGAGGATGACATTTGAGAACAATAGACCTTGTTTAGTGGTGCTAGACTCAGATGAAGGGCATTTGGCAGAGAGTAGACAGGTACCAACATGGAGGATATTTATTTTTAAGTCAAATGTATTCACTGAGCCTATGCTTCACTTACATTTAACAATGTTTGCCCTAGCAGCCCTTTGATATCTTATTCTCAGCATTTTTAAACTGTTTCCTTAAAAAGAAAGCTATCTCAAAAACAAGAAAGAAAGAAAGAAAGAAAGAAAGAAAGAAAGAAAGAAAGAAAGAAAGAAAGAAAGAAAGAAAGAAAAGAAAAAAAGAAAAAAAGAAAGCTATCTCTTTGGAGTACTTATTGTGGAAAATAAAAAATTCATTCTGACTCTCCAATGATAAATTTCAAAAGGATCATAAATTTGAGAATGCATATTTACTGTATATCAATTAAATATTAATTAGATAAAAATATTTTATAGGTGATATAGTTACTAAATTACTAGGAAGTAAACCTCAATTTTATCATTGAGTAATAATTTAGTAAAAGCTTATAAGATTTTCTTTGTTATCTTGGGTGCTTACTATTACTCAGAACTTGAATGTAAGCTTTTAGAGTCGTGACTGAACTCTTTCATTCTATACTGTTAAAAAGATGTTGAGTGGGGCAAAGGAGCCTTTCATATTACTATATGAGAATTATGAAAGATGATAATTTTGCCTCTATGAATAGATGATTATAATAGTCTTCTTTGGTCTTTATGCTTTTTAAGACTTTATGAAAAGTTATCTAATACAGTTGCCTAATTTCACTGTCATTTTTATATTTGCTTTGATGAAGGTCTACCTAAAAGAAACCAAAATGGCCCTAGGTCAGAATTTTTTCCCCCTCCCCACTCTGCCTCCCATACACTTAATTATCAAGAGAATTTCAGGTTGCTAACATTTTTTTAATGAAGTCCTTTCTCTTCTGGTGACCAAGTCATTCTCTTCTCTTTCCTTTTCTTTTTTAAAATCTACTTTCCCAAATCATCTGTATAACCAAAACTGAGGAATAGATATTTGAAAAACCTTTCATCAAAGGGATGGCTGCCCAGTCCATGAGTATTCTATCTCAGAACTTTTCATCGTGGAGGTTTTAAGAATGTTTGCTGCCATCTGTGCCTCGATTTTCTTTTCTTCTGATTTTTTCCTTTTTTTTCTTTTTCTTTTTTTTTTTCTTGAGATGAGGTGCCAGCCGAGCCAGCCTGTGCCTCTGTTTTCTGCCAAAAGAGAGAGAGAGAAATGCCATGAACACCGAAATAGGATTTTTTCAGTGTTTCTTGTATAAGCAGTGTACATTTCTACTGAGTTTTCTATAAGAATTTGTTTTTATCATCCTTAACAATAGAAAACCCACAAGAAAACTTGTGGTCTATTAGCAGAAAACAGAGGCCCTGGCAAGCTGCAGAGCAGCACAATCCTACAGTTGGGAAGCTGGGCAGGAACCCAAGTTTGTCCATGCCTAAGAACAACACTGTCTGCTAAAATTACAGTTTTCCCTTTTCACAAACCTCAACGTTGTGAAACTTTACTAACTTTAAGAAAAGAACAGTTGGCCATACAAAAGATACACTTCCAAATCCATCGAACAACTTACTTATACTTGCAAATGAACCAGTTGGAGTGAGTCTTAAAATGTATTTGTTCCAATTATTCTGCTAAGGTAGCAAGCAGAAAGTAATCATTTTCTATGTATACTGTGAGTAAGAGACTCCAAATGTTGGTTCCAAAGAAAGCATTTGACCAATAGTTGGTAAGTGGGAGTGTAAGAAAGAGTGCTATAGAAATGATAGCCACATTTTCAAAAGCAAAGTGTATTTTTGCAGTTCCTATATGCTCAGGATAATATAAGAAAATCAAATTAAAAATGAGTCTTTCTTTAACTCTAATATTCCCTCTTTCCATTTTTTTATAGAGACAAGTACTGTTAATTAAACATTATCATGTAACTCATTAGATCAGATATATTCGTGGAAAAATGTTACATGTCAATATAGGAAAGTTTATAGCAAAAGTTCAAAACAAACGTTATAGCCACCTCAGACAGTTATTAAATATATCATTAGGGTCCAAACAGGTGACTGAAACCACACTGGTTATTTGAACAGAGAAAATTAAATATAAAGAACTGTTTATGGGTAGAAAATAGTTAACTACTGAGAGGTGGGGAAATGGGAGCTGGTGAGTCCAGAGTAGCAGATTCAAAAGGGCAGTCACTATCTCCAGCTTGGGGAGATGATACGACAGGAACTAAGGACAAAGAGGATCTCTTTATCCCATCTCTGAGCTTCAGACCTCTTCATAGAGAGCATGGCTCTCATAGGAAGATGTAGTTTGGCAGTTGCACCATATCTATTCATAGGATGTGCGCTGGTCCTGGCCTGTACAAGCAGTACACTGTTGCCCATTTGGAAGGCCAGAGCAGCAAGCAGATGAAAGTAGGGAGAAGGGAGGCCTGGGTCTATCTGGAGCTCTTCTGTGCAAGAGAAAGTGTTCCTGTGCTGAATCACAGTAATGGAGGTCCAGACCTGAAAGAGAAGTGTCTTCTTGCTGCTTCAATACAGCAGATAGACTGGATAGTTTAGCCTCCTGGCCCTAGAGTGGCAGACATTTATCAAATATAACATGAAAATTAAGACTATATACTGCTATGATGACAAAAAAAATCTTTGTGAATAATTCTGAGGTTACTTTCAGAATTCATTTTGCTGGCAACTTGTGTCTTATAATCAGAAAAATATTTCTTATATCTAGCATATTCTGTTCAAGTAAGTCATGTGTTTTTTTTCACAGTAGAATTTTTAAAAAATCACGTATCAATTGCTATCTTTATGTATTTTAAATTACTATTAAGAATGGTTTCAGGGGTTAAGCCTTCATTTAAATTAGCCCAATTTCCTCTTACCCTTCGCCAAAATCTTATTATATATAATTAAATTTCAAACTTCTCACATAGTAATATTAATGGAGAGGATTACTCTAGTTGTGGCCTAAATAAATGAGGATCTTTAAAATAATGTTTTTTTATAAGATTTATTGTTACAAAATGCCACAGGCTATATTATAATAGATAATTTCTCTACAACAAAAGATTTTCAGTCTGTGAGATGACCCATTTATTTCTAGCAAGATTAAAACAACCAAATTTTAGTACAACTGAATAATTTATTTAATAAACATATTGAGTGACTATTAGCAAAATACTTTGTGAGACCTATGAGACAAAAATACTTAAGACCTTGGTCTTAAGAACTTTTAATTAATGGTTGAAGAGTTTGGATTTAATGGCTATTTATCAGTGTCGGACACATTTGATATATTAACAGAAATTCTATAGTAAAGATTTTTATTTTGGTTTTAATGTCTATTAAAAGTGCTAGATCCCACCTGTCACAGTTTCAGGCATTATCCATTTTGCTCTTCTAGAATTTGTATATTTTAAAGGTATTATTCTGAATCAGGGTCAGTGAATATTCTTTTGTTAATTATTTTTTCTCCTATACTTTAAGTTTAAAGATAAAAGAGGCAATCTACCTTGGCATCAAAACTATTCATAAAATCATCAAAGTCCACTGTTCTCAGAAATGACTTGTTTATTGTTCATATATTAGTCTTCTGAGTTGATACGTTTCCTCAAACTTATATTCTGACTATTCAAATATCAAACATCCACATATTTTGTCTTGTTTGTACTTTTTCTTTGTAAATCTACACTAGATAGAATCACCAGCCTTCAGAGCTAAAGATAAATCAGTTTCTTACCCCTACTCATAAACTAGAGTCAGTCATATTAATTCGTCTTACCAAATATATTCCTCACAATTCCAAGTTAAAAATAATTAATAAGCTATTTATTGATATTTTCTAATATTTATTTCATTATTAAAATTAAATTAATTTATTTATATTTATATTTTAGCACAGTAGCAGCTTTCTGTATTCTTAAAATTTTGAAGCTAAGTCATTTTTCAGTCAGAGTTAAAAAAGAATAAAGGACAACCAAAATAATTAAATAAACCAGCTTCTCTTTCCTAGAATGTTTAAGGACTTAAATATTTTGCTGCAATTTTGGAAAAGCATATAAGAGCACTATTTTCACTATTAGAAGGAAAATTTATGTTAGTTCACTTTTCACAATCACCCTATTTATATATACTAGGTTAAATGTAGAAAACAAAAATAATCATCACCATAGAGCTTTACTTTTTTATGTATATATTACATATATATGTAATATATATGATTTAATATATTACATATTATATGATATATATACATATACATATATATAGTGTGTGTGGTTCATATCACTGTCTTCCTGGTTAATAAAAAACAACACACATATTCAACAGACATTTCTTGGATGCCTACATACCATGTGTAGGATGCTCTAAGAGTTGCCAGAAGATAAACAATCTTGATCTCAAGGAGCCCATTCTTGGGAAGACAACTATGTAAATTTTTACAGTGAAATAAGCCATCTGTCACCAAGAACTGAGTCTGCCTATCTAATGCTCGTGCTATAATGTATAGCACTGTGAAGGTTAACAAAGAAGGAGAGTAGGAAACCATGTGAGGAACTCAGGCTGAATGCTGCATTTGAATTTGATTTTCAAAGATAGAAAGATGTCAGATATTAGCTTAGGAGAGAAGGATTGGAAATGCAGAGTAAGCAAAATAGCTTACACTTGGTGGCAGGAGAGGTATAAACAAAATGTAAGTGTAGCTTGAGGACACACGGATTGGTTGTCTGTGGGGGATTATGGAGAGCTATTTATAGCATAGTACTTTTGAGATTCATCTATGTTGTACACTTTGGGAGTTTAGTCCTTTTTATTTTTGAGCAGTATTTTATTTTATAAGTATATTTATCAGTTCCTGGACACTGGTTGTTTCTAGTTTTGTAATGAAGCTGTATGAATATTTTTTTACAGGTCTTTATATAGATGTGTGTTTTAATTTCTCTTGGGAAATACTTAAGAGTAGAATGAGTACACCATCTGGTGAATATATGGTTAATTTTATAAGAAACCATCAAACTGTTTTTCAGGATGATCATCTCACTTCACATTTTCCTAATAAGGTATGAAAGTTCTAATTTTTCTATATCTTTATCAAAATTTAGTATTGCACATCATTTTTTAGTAATTCAAGTATAGCACCATTTTATTGTAATTTGAGTTTCACATTCCTGATGATGTATAATGCTAAACACTTTACATATTTATTGGCTGTCTGGATGGATACCTGCTTTATGAGGGGTATTTTCTTTGTGAAGTATATTTTAAAATATTTTTCCAATTTCTAAACAGGGGTATTGGTCTTATTTATTTTTTTGTTGAGTTGAAAAAAGTTTATATATTCTGAATACAATACCTTTCATGTATGTGTTTCATAAATATGTTCTCCTAATCTCTGGTGTGTCTTTTATTTTCTGAACAATGTGATAGAACTTTTGGAGAAATACATTAATATGCATTTTTCCCTTTTTAAAAATTTTCTAACACTTAATTCCCATACTGCTGTGCAAGATGCACCTATTTATCTTAGGGAGAATTAGTACTTTTGAAGCAGAAATGGAAAATACAGGTAGGGTCAGTATTTAGGTTTTTATATCTGAAAGGAAATTGTGAGTCTATAGAAAACAATAGTTTTGAAAACATGAATTTACCAAGAGAAAAGGCTTTTCTGGGTTTTTAAAAAAACTTCTATCAATTCAACAAAACTCTGTCCTGAGATAACATATGATATAAACTGTTAAAATCATACATAAAATAATCTATTTCTCCCATGACATATAAAACCTAATGTACTTGAGAATATGAATACTTTGACACAGGGTAAATCTAAGCCAAGAATGAAAGAATCACCCAACACCTACAGTCTTAGCAAACTATGGGAGGGTATTAGGTAAAGCATACAGATAAACAAGAGCATCTTGATGTTCTATCTAGACTGAAATCCTGAGGACAACAAGGTAGCAAGGTGGAGAGGAAAATAGTAATCACTGGGGCTTATGTTCTTTTTCTCCAAATGGGACTCTGGCAGGGATTGTTTCACTAATAACCCAGTCCTAACTTAAGAAAGTTATAGTAGAAATTGAAACAGTAGAAAGGATGTGACTGTATGGAGCGGTTGAAAAAGAACCCAAATTAGCATTCTAAGCATCCCTCTGTTCCTTTAGGTTATGGAAATGTCATAGGAATTATTGTGTGTCAGGAATGTAGCTGGAATTGGTCAAGGACTGTCAAAAGCTACAAGGTGGACCACCCAGACCTGAGAACAATTGGATTCATAGATAGGGAGTATTGGGATGGGCCAAAGTCTCCATAAGGAGATGGCCAAGCTCTTTAGGAGAACTGCTGGTGATAGGTCAGAGAGCTCTCTTCCACTAGTTGCAGCAATAGCAGAGGATATCAGGTCTTCCAAGAATGCCACCAGCCTGTTATCACCTCAGATGTCATGGATACAGGGACTAATTCAATTATTCACTCACGTGTAGATGATCAAGGAACAGAGATATATATCTAAGCATCTAAAGTATTCTTGCCTACAGCCAGCATAGTATCTGAATTCTCAGGTATCATCTTGGAGAAAAGTAAAGGGATATAGAGAAAATGTGGCAGATGGAGCATTTGTCTGAAAGACTCAAGTCATCAAAATGTGAATAAACCAGATACAGGAATGTGCTTTGAAGTCATGAGTAAGTAGTCATTACTTAGAGATACTATGGACACAGAAGAAGGATCAGATTCTTAGTAGGCTCTAATGGTTTGCTGGAATGTTTTTGAACTCTCCACATTTGCTTGGACTATTATGCAGTCTATGACTGAATTTTTAGCTATTGTATTTTAACTATTAGGGATAAACCAGATGCAGAAATGTAAAAAACAAACAAACAAGCTCTCTGAGCTTCCTCTCTCCTGATAGCTAGTTTTTCTCTTGTAATGTATTGCCTTCTGATTCACACATCCAGCTGTCATTACAGAAATATTAAATTCTTAATCAGAGACAGGGGGATAAGGTGTGGGACTGACTCAGTGTAGCTCTCACAGTGCATTTACGTACCTCTGAATCCTTTGCTTATCCAAGCCCACCTTCTTCATCAATGATGATTACAGCCCTTCCTATTATCAAATGTTCTCTGTTGCTACCTTGTGAATTTTTGAATCTGGATTTGAAACATAGATCAAGATCTGTCTCCATTCATTTGAGATGATGTCTTGCCCTCTGTTTAAATATCTGTTAATATTTAATAACATTTTACAACATTTATGAAGTTTCTCCAGAGGAAATAATTTGATGAAAGCCCAGAAAGGACCACTAGGCTCCTATCAGAATCTGGGTCTGGCTCAATCAAGCTTTTCTGTTACTGTTTTCTTTTGGTCTATTTCCAACTCCCTGAGGCAACAAGAAATTGAATGGTTGTTCAAGCCTAGGGAAAACTAAGAATGAGAAATAGGAAGTGAGGTCAGTGGATAAAATGAAAAATAATAAAACAGGACAGCAACTACTCTTCCTTTTCAAATGTGGAAATCTCCTATTACTCCCGTGATACTTAATATAGAACACTGTAGTTAGCAGGTGTTTTGTCAGTGAAATTTCCAAGCTAGAAACAAGCATTTCCAAACACCTAGATTGAGTTTATCAGCAAGCATTCATGCAAGTAAATATATCAAGCTTACTTTTGTTGCTGTGAAAGACTATGGACAGACCCACTAATGGTAGGGTATTACCTTCTGATAACCACACTGTTTATACTTATCTAGAAAGGCAGAAAACCAGACTGTTGCATTAAGCTGTCAATCAGAATTTATGAAGAAGCACAGATTGTACGTTACTAGTTTAAATGTTAAAAGGCATAAAAATTACAGAATTTTGAGAATGCTAGTCATTCTTTTGCTCAAAAAAGGAAGAACATTCAAGAATTGATTTTTTCTTTTTGTTCGGAAGTCTTGAATATATCAGGCTTCCACAGGTCCTTCATTTCTTTGCTTTTACCATCATATCTCTGGAAAAAGAGATAGCTTGGTATCTTACATTTCTATAGCACTTTACAGTTTATAGGGCACATGTAGGTATAGTACCTGCTTTATAGATCATATTTTCTGCAAAATATTTTTTCTTCTTAGAAACACAAATTCTAAGATTTTTCTTAGAAGATTATTGGTTGGCTTTTAGAACAACAAATCAAATTTGTAATTTTTACACAAATGCAAAGTAATTTTTAATGTTTTTAGTGCATATTTGTATGTCTTTGAAAAGAGCTAGAGTAGTAAAAGTATTACTATTAAGTACTAACTTTTGGACAAAACAAGTTAATGTAGCAAAAGATTTGATTTGGTACATAAGGCATTTCTAGCCTTCATTATTTATAATTTTATTGGGAAAATATGTGCTAATGCAAACATTTTTCATACATGAATAAAACGTAAGACAGCAGTAATTAATATAAAAGAATTCAACAGCTTGTAAAGGTGCTTAATATATATAGCTCTTCATATATTAATGCCAGTTACATTTCCTTGGAAGACACTAAAGATCAAAAATCAAGCATGCTAATTAATGTTTTACTCCCAGTTAACTTGAAGGTTGCATCCAAAAAGGAAATCGGGTTGACTGAACAAGGAGAATGAATAGTTCAGATAAAAAAGATTAAGAGGAGAAAGTATACAGGAAAGAAAAGGAAACATGTTAGCTTGCTTAGCAGCAAAGAAAGGTCTCCTTTAATGACTCAAAGTAGAACCGTTTTCCTACCTCGTCACTAAACAAAGTGAAAGTGTGAGAGCAAAAGTGGTTTATATAAAGGAGGCTATAGGATCTGCATATAAACTTTAATAGAGGAGAAAGTGAATATCTGGTATGATAGAGAGAAAAGGGAGAATTAGCAAAGTATTCAAAGCTACTGTTCTTAGTGGCATTGCAATCTATTTGAACTCTAGTGAGTCTTTTGGATGTATGAAAATAGAACTTACTGGTTTATTCAAGAGAGAAGGAAGCAGATATTGTCACAAAAGAACTAGAGATCCTATGGGAGGGACAAGAAATATAGCAGAACCAGGAATAATTGTAACTGAGATTGTGTCCGGGGACCCTCGATGGACTTCATCACAGGAGTTTGTGACTCATCATACTAACGCATCATCTTTAGTGATGATGTCTAGCTATGCTCTCACTGTTTGCCTCTGTGTCTTCTCTTCACCACACCAGGTGCTTTTTCCCCCCTTTAACCTAAAAGTTTTCTCTAACTCAAAGCTTCAGTTTCCTCTCAGTGTTAGTTTATTGATAGATCATCTTGACTCATACTTGTGTATTTGTGGGAAGCCATTCTTCAGCTCTCTTTTGTGAACTGCCCAGTTAGCCTGCCAGATCAGCTTGTACAACCTGTTGGCCTAAGCAGTTGTGACTCCAAAGAGTGACATGGCTATCTTGACCCTCCCCTCCAGCTTTCTATAGAAAGAGCTATCTGTATGGCTGTATCAAGACGAACAAATCAAGAAAAGCAGCTGTACCTGAAAACACTGTCAGTTTTCTTATTTGCCTGTAATATCCAAAATTTTGCTCATATCTCTTATAATATTTTCACAAAGTACACTTTTCACCTTAAGGACTAGGATCATTATATTATTGTTTGTATACAGAACTTAAAGATAAGAGAAAATGCCCATATGAATGAATAAATTAACACTCACATTTCCACCTTGTCCAATAAGGTTGACTAATAATCGTGCTTAGCATACAACATCCTTTTTCAAATCTCTGACATTATGTGGTTGCTGCTACTTAGCACTCTAAAATAATATATTGTGTATTCCTTTTCCTGAGTAGTCTGTTGTCACTTATCCCATATAACTTAAGCTAATTAGCAAAATTTTTATTTCTCGTTAGGTTGCCTATGTTTTAATTCTTTGCTTTCAATGACTAGTTTTGGTCATTTGAATGTTGTCAAAATTACATTGATTTAAAAATTATAGGTAAAAATATTGATGCAGCCTGTATCGTATTCAATTTTTATAGGCAGGTACGGTTAAGGACCTCAGGTATTCTGGAGAGGATTTTTTTCTTCTTTTTGGGGGGAGGGGTAAGAAACTTTTACTGCATTTTTGTATTACATATGTAATTCTTGAATAACCTGCATAACTGAATATTTTCTTTTTCTTAAGTCACAATATCAGAGCAATGGTAGCATACAGTTTATACTCACTCTCAGTACCATATTGTAGCTAACCTTTTTGACTATCTTCTTATTTGGCAGTTGACCTAATCTTCATTTAATTATGCTGCGCTAAACCACAAAGTTGCTCATGATCTCTTGTATGCCTTTCATATGAAAAATAAGGTAGTGGCATAGTCTATTTTGGGGGTAGATGCTAAGAATATTTAATATAGCATAGTAACAATTTCTGGGAGAATAGGATTTATATGTTGGAATTTAGACAAAAATACAAATATTACAAGGGAACTAGACTTGTATTTAAATGTTGCTGCTTTGAAGTAGACGTTTGTTTTAGCTGTTTACTTTTTCCTTTATAAGATACTCTGAGTTCTGTCTTATAGTTAATATTGTCATGATAAAATTACTCAATTTTACTAATCAAATAATTTGTTAACCAAATTATTATTGACTGGGAGTAAAATTGAGAAAAATTTTCCAAGGCTCTGTTCTTCTGAAGATACTAGCATTTAAAAAATACTGCAAATCGTATAATATGAAACTCTTAGTAACATGAATTAAATAATAATTGTTGTAATGAATAAGCCATACTAAAACTAAAGAAAGCTATGATTTGACCATTAAAAAGTTTCTATTTATGTTTTATGCCATATGAAACATACATTTTTGCAGCTATTTTCAAAGAGCTTAGAAATTGGTAGGCGTGTCCATATGCTTTTTATTTTTCCAAAGCCTGTTGCCACATTTCTGTTTCTTGTGATGAGTTGAAGCAGGAGTTGGAGATAAACTCAAAATTATTTGTCCTCTGCTATAGTATATGAAACCAGTTTGTGTCATAGGCACTTTATCTGTCATTTAAAAACTGGGGTAGCCATGTTTTATTCCAGAAAATTATGAACTACAGATTCAGCCATTAAGCTAACATTATGGATAAATAATAGCAAAAGCTTTGCCATCCATTCCCTGTACTATTGCTCCAAACAAACACGAAATCAATAGCATATACAATCTCAATAAAATATCATAAGCAGTATAAATAATTTATTGCTTATTTGAAATGAGGTCAAGTCTGTTGCACATTAAATCTATCTTTCAAATGTTCGAGCTGAATTTTTAAACTTAAAAATAAGGTGACATTATAGGAAATCATGTAAAGGAATAATTAAATACTCTAGTTAAGGGAAATATCCTCCTATGTTTTAGCTTTATCTTTTGGAAAACAGGCCTCATTCCACAGGATTCCAAATGACAAATTTTTATTTAAAACCTATGCTATTTGAGGCATAGGAAGGTATTGTATAGAAGACAAATAACTATAAAACAATGTAGCAGAAATCTAAATGAACAAAAATAAATTTACCAGACAGTAAATAAACAACCTATTTTATAACCTACCAGCTATTCAATGAGAAGGAAGGCGAGCTCCATGGTTAACCTCTCATTGTTTTATGTAGACAGTCATGTAGCACATATAGGATTACAACCACTCAATGTCATTTTACCATCCATGTAGCAATGACATGTAAGAAAGCAGTTTGAAATTATTTAAATTATAAAAGCTCATGTTGCCAAAAATTGATATATATTTTGTGACCAAAAGACTAGTATCATATCTATCTATTTGTCTGTCTAATCTGTATCTATATATCTACATATATGTAAATCATTTGGAGATACTGTACATCAAAAACAAGAAATTAGTGTGATAAGAAATTATTTCATTTTTCTTTTAATGTTTTAACTCTGAATCTATTTTCTCACTGGATTGTAATGAAACATGCATAGAGCCAAGTACGGTGCCTGATATGCAATATATTCTCAACAAAGATAAGCTGTATTACAAGTGAACCTTCCAATCATGTTTATGATTTTTGTAAAATTTATCAATTAGGGTTGACATGCACATTATATTAGTTTCTAGTATACAACATAGTGATTAGACATTTATATAATTTTTAAAGTGATTACCTCTATGTCTCATGCTCATCTGACACCATACATAGTTATTACAATATTAATGATTATATTCTTTATGATGTACTTCACATCCCTGTGACTCTTGTAACTATCCATTTGTACTTCTTTATCCTTTAACTTGTTTCACCCAGTCCCCCAAATACCCTTCTATCTGGCAACCATCAGTTTGTTCTCTGTATCTGACTTTGTTTCTATTTTTTTTGTTCTTTTATTTTGCTTTCTAGATTTTACATATAAGTGAAATCATACAGTATATGTCTTTTTCTGTCTGGTGTATCACATTTAGCATAATACCCACTAGGTCCATCGATGTCACAAATGGCATGATTTTATTCTTTTTTATGGCTGGGTAATATTCCATTGTATATATCTACCACCTCTTTTTTATCCGTTTGTCTACCGATAGATACTTAGGTTGCTTCCATATCTTGGCTACTGTAAATAATGCTGCAATCAAAATAGGGTACGTATATCTTTTCAAATTAGTGTTTTGGATTTCTTCAGATAAGTCCCCAGAAGTGGAATTGCAGGTTTTTATTGTAGTTCTATATTTAACTTTTTGAGGAACCTTCACACTATTTCCCATGGTGCCTGATTACCATAGACTTGTAGTAGAGTTGATATCATGTAGCGTGATACCTCCAACTTTGTTTTAAGATTGCTTTGGCTATTTAGGGTCTTTTTGTAGTTTCATATAAATTTTACGAATATTCTAATTTCATGAAAAATGCCATTGATGTTTTGATAGGGATTGCAGTAATTCTGTGGATTGCTTTGTGTATTATGGACATTTTAACTATGTTAATTATTCATGAGCATGGTATATCCTTCCATTTATTTATATCTTTTTCAATTTCTTTCTTCATTTTTCAACCATAGATTTTTTTCACCTCCTTGGCTAAATTTATTTCTAGGAATTTTATTCTTTTTGACACAATATAAATGGAATTGTTTTATCAGCTGTTTTTTCTTTGACAGTTCATTATTGGTGTAGAAAAATGCAACCTATTTCTGAATTATACTTTTGTACCCTATACCTTACTGAACTTATTTATTTGTTCTAATAATTTTTAGTGGAATATTTAGGATTCTCTGTATATAATATCAGGTCATCTGCAAATAATGATAGTTTTACTTTTTCCTTTCCAATTCAGATGACTTTTTTTTTTTCTTGTTGATTGCCGTGGGTATGACTTCCTACACTATATTGAATAAAAGTGGTGAAAGTGGACATCCTAGTCTTGTTCTTGATTTGCAGAAAAAAAATTTCAGCTTTTAACCATTGAGTATGCTGTTAGCTGTGAGTCTGTCATATATGGCC
This sequence comes from Cynopterus sphinx, assembly GCA_030015415.1. NCBI lineage: Eukaryota > Metazoa > Chordata > Mammalia > Chiroptera > Pteropodidae > Cynopterus > Cynopterus sphinx. The sequence goes on from CM057379.1 coordinate 52,871,960, forward strand.
TTTATTATATTGAAATATATTTTCTCTATCTCCACTTTGCTGAGTTTTTATCATAAATGGGTGTTGGATTATGTCAAATGTTTTCTTCTGCATCTACTGAAGTGATCATATAATTTTTATCCTTCATTTTGTTTATGTGGTATATCATAAGCATTGATTTATATATAAGTTTATATAATTTGAGATTTTTGTTTGTTTGTTTCTTGAAGTTTGCCTGTATTGCTATAAATTTCCCTTAGAAATTGCATTGGCTGTGTCCACAGATTTTGATTTTGAGTTATGTTTTCATTTTCATTTGCCTCAAATTATCTTTCAATTTCTTTATCTCATTGTTGACCCATTCATTGTGTTGTAGTATGTTATTTAGCATCTGTGTGTTTGTTCTTCAGTTTTCTCATAACCAATTTCTAATTTCATACCATTGTGATCAGAGAAGATGCTTGATAGGATTTCAATCCTCTAAAATTAATTGAGACTTGCCTTGTGGCCTAACTCGTGGTCTTCCTGGAAAATGTTTTATGTACACTTGAAAAAAATGTATATTAGTCCGCTTTTGGATGAAATATCCTAAACATGTCAATTAAATCCACCTGGTCTAATATGTCACTTAAGGCCACTGTTTCTTTGTTGTTTTGCTGCCTGGATGGTCTATCCACTGATCTCAATGTGGTATTAATGTCCCCTTCTATTACTGTTGATTTCTCCCTTTTGTCCATCAATATTTGCTTTATATATTTAGGTGCACCTGCATTGTATGCATAGATATTAACAAGAATTATATCCTCTTGTTGGATTGATCCCTTTCTCCTTATGAAATGCCCTTCTTTGTCTCTTATTACAGCCCTTGTTGGAAAGTCTATTTTGTGTAATATAGGTATTGCTACCCCAGACTTTTCTTTGTTTCCATTTGCACGAAATATATTTTCCATCAATGTACTTTCAGTTTGTGTCTTTCAATCTGAAATGAGTCTCTTATAGGCAGCATATATATGGGTTTTTTTTTAATTCATTCCGTCTTTTGATTAAAGCATTTAGTTTATTAACATTTAAAGTAATTATTGATAGGCATTTGGTCATTACCATTTTATTAACTGTTTTCTACTTGTTTTTGAATTTCTGTTCTGTTCCTTTTCTTATTTTCTAGCTTTCTTCTCATATGTTGATGACTTTCAATAGTGTTGTATTTGGGTTTCTTTCTTGTATATCTCTTGTAGAATTTTGGTTTGTGGTCACCATGTGATTCCTATATGTCCAGCTATGTTTATAGCAATCTTTTTTAAAACTGATGGCCACTTAAGTTCATACACATTCTAAAATCACTACAATTTTTACTCACCCCCTCCACATTTCTTTTTACCATTATTTCTTTTTTAGTGTATGTATGTATTTGTATATATCCCTTAATTTATTATTGTTCTAATTTTACATGGTTTTCCCGCTTTTGCCTTTTAACCTTTGTACTAGCTTTACAGTTGGTTGGTCCACTGCTTTTACTACATGTTTGTCAGTGAGTTTTTTTTTTTTTTCCTATGATTTCTTCTTCATATTTTTTATCTTTTTTTTTTAATCTAGTTAAGAAAATCCCTTTAACATTTCTTCTAATATCAGTTTAGTAGTGAACTTCTTTAACATTTTCTTGTGTGTAAGTTCTTTATCTCTCCTGTGATTCTAAATGACAGCCTTGATTGGTAGAGCAACCTTGCTTGTAAGTCTTTACTTTTCATCACTTTAAATATTTCATGCCAATTCCTGCCTGCCTGCAAAGTTTCTGATGAGAAATCAATTGACAGTCTTATAGAACCTCCCTTGTATGTACCTAATTGCTTTTCTCTTGGTACTTTTAAGATTCTCTCTTTGACTTCAAACTTTTGCACTTAAATCATGTTGTATCTTGTTGTGGCCTCTTTGGATTCAACTTATTTGGAACTCTCTGTACTTCTTAGACTTCTTTTTACTTCCTTTGACAGGTTAGGTAAGTTTTCAGTCATTCTTTCAAATAGGTTTTCAATCTTTTGCTCTCTTCTATTTCTGGTACCCCTATGATAGGAATATTGGTATACTTGATGTCGTCTCAGATGTTCCTCAAAATATCCTCATTAAAAAAAATTTTTTTTTTGCTTTTTGCTTTTCCAATTAGGTATTTCCTATAACCTCACCTTCTAAATCACTGATTCAGTTTTCTGCTTTATCTAATCTGCTGTTGATTCTAATATAGCTTTCATTTCAGTTATATTCATTTCTAGCTGGTTCTTTTTTATTGTTTCTATCTCTGTTAAAGCTCTCACTGAGTTCATCTAGTCATCCCCTAAGTTGATCGAACATGCTTATAATCAGTGTTTTAAACTCTGGTAGATTGCTTGTATCCATTTTATTTAGTTATTTTTCTGTATTTACCCTATTCTTTCATTTGGAACATGTTTTTTGTCTTTCATTTTGCATGACTCCCTCTGGTTGTTTCTCTGTATTAGGTAGATCTTTTATGTCTCCCTGTCTTGGCAGAGTGACCTTACATAGTCAGTTTCTTGTGGTGCCCAGTGGCACAGTCTTCCTAGTCACCTGAGCCAGGTGCTCTGTGGGTGTCTCTGGTGTGGGTTGTGTGTTGAGTCTTCATTGCTGTTGGCATGCCTGAGTAGGATTGACCCTCAGGCTGACTGGCTGTGAGAGCTGGCCATGACTAGAGCATATAAACTGTTTTGTGTTGGACTTACAGGACAGGAGTCACTTTAATCAGGCTCTGATACTAGCTGAGATCACCCTTCAGGTGTGTAGTTAGTTTGTGGAGCTGGTTGTTTGGTGCTCTAGTGTGGTCTCCAGCCAGCCACAATGGGTGTTGGTCTTGGAGCACAGTGATAGGGGTTCAGGTGCAGTCCAAGGTCAGCTTCCATTTGTGCCCAACCCTGGGCCACAGGGTGGGATCTACAAAGTGTAATGTGCTTGGTTGCTACTTGTGCTGGGTGTAGAGGCTCTTGAGAGAGGCTATGCTGTAAACCAAGGTCAGATGCCACTAGTGCCAGGGTTGTGACCCTTTTGTAGGCATCGCAATGTGAGTTGAGGCCAGCCACCTCTTTTGACAGGTTTGTGACTGCTTACTGGAATATACATTCCAAGCAAACACTGGCTGCAGCTTGTGCCAGGCTTGGGGCCACTTAGCAAGAGGTACAGGGTATGCTGAGGCCAGTCTCTGCTTGTTTGGGGTTTGTGGACTTTGAGACATTTTAGTAAGGTCTGCATTTTAAGTCAAAGGCTGCTTATGTGGGAAAGCTGCTGGAAGAGATTGGGTGTGTGCATTGGGTGGGGCAGGGTTTCAGGGAATCATCAGGGTGTGGTAAACCCTTGATAGCACAAATTTGGCTCCTTGCCAGCATTTCCTTCCTAAAGAGTGCTGTTCTGATCCCTGCCCTACATCTAGTCAGTTATCTTCCTCTCCATATGTCCTTGGTGCTTTTAGAGCTGCTGCTCCTGTGCTGGTACCCAGAGTGAGTAAGTTTGAGTAAGCTCATTTATTCTTGGGCCCCTCAAGAGGAATGCTTGGATGACCAGCAGACCTCCACCTCACTCAGATGCAATCCCTGATTGTTTTCATAGCCTGATATTGTGGGGACTCATCTTCCTGGCATTAGTGCCCCAGTCTGAGGAGCCCAGTGTGCAGCTGGGACCCTTCAACTCTTCAGGGGAAATCTCCTGGAAGCTGAGATAGCCCTCCTAATTTTTAATCAAAACACCATGTATGTGGGACCTGTCCATTCAGCATCTGTGAAACCCTTACTAGTCTCTTTGTGGCTTCTTCTATATATACTTAGTTATAGCACTTGTGTTCAGCCCATCTTTAGGTGGTTTTCAATGATGGCTGTTCTATAATTAGTTATTATTTTGATGTGGTAATGGAGGAGGTGAGCATAGCTTTTACCAACTCCACCAGCTTGACTAAGTCTCATTGGCGTCCTTTTATATATTCAAATATGTGAATGTTTTAACATCCTATAAGATACAGATATTAAGGTCTTCTTTGTATTTTCTTCTGGTTTATTCTTAAAAATTGTTGGGTATTATGAAACCAAAACATACAAAGCAAAAATGGAAAGTTCATAAATGAAAAAAATTTATTAAGATATTACAGATATATTTTTTCTTTATTCATTTGGAACAACATAAAATTATCTCTAATAATTGCCTTATCTACTTTCTTTTCTTTGGTTTTCTGACATGGAGTTGTGGTAATAACCATCATTGAGCAAGAATATTTTATTGTTACTTCCTAATTTCTGTGAGTTATGGTTAGTGTATAATTTCAAACTAGTTTCTTCTAAAAGTAATTTATATTTTTTTTAACTTATGCTGTATTTATCATGCTTACAATAATTCCAAATTTTTCTATTATACGTAGAAACAAAAATACCCCCAAATTTGGAAATACGTTATAGAAAATAAGATAGATATAATAAATTTGATAGCATTGCCATATTTTCAAAATAAAATTGAAATATGACATTCTGTACATGAAAAATTTCTAATTCTATTTAGGGTTCTAACCTAGTGCATTAAACTCTTACAAAAAAAAGAGTTCTTTGATTTCAGGAAGGAAGTGTTATTTCTGAAGAGACAAATTTTAGATTAGTAGATGACCATGTAATCTAAGAAAGAATTTGACCTCATTTTACCTGATTTTTTTTTTTTTTACTTAAGCCACAGCATATTGTGAGAATTGGTAAAAACTAATCAGTAATATAAGATTGTGTTTCAGAGGGCTGAAAGCAAAGACTTCCCAGAATAATCTTTTTTGTGGTGCTATATTTGGCAGGCATTATTTCCCAATGAAAATTTTTTTACTTATGCAACATGGTTATTTATTTATTTTTTTTATAGTTTTCATTCTAGGCCTACGGTTTTTGTGTGTGAAATATTGCTGTTTTAGTAGCATATCCATTGTTGTTTATAGTGTTGATGCAGCTATGTAATTTAGATTATTTTGATAAGACTCTAGTTTCATCTGGACTATCAGAATTAAAAAAAAAAAAAAGCAGGAAGATGTGAATGCAGATTCTAGATGTTAAAGGAGTTGTCCAGATTTTGCCAGTTCTGAGGTGAATTCCTTTTTCTTAGTGGCAAGTGGAATGGATATGACATGCTAGGTGTTAGCTGAGAAGAGATAAACATTTGAGTAATATATAGCAATGAGTCATCTGATTAGATCTGTGATGGGCAAAGTGGAATGTCTGCTTAATTCTCTTCTCAGCACATAAAAAATGTATTCTTAAAATATTCTAATATTCCTAGGGTAATCCTGTAATTTGAGCTATTTATCTTTTATGTTAGTTGCTATATTTTCCAAGATCAAGTTGCAGAATATGTGTTTTCTTAGTCTTTCAGGATTGCAGAAGATAGTGAATATCTTGTGCAGAGATGGAAAAATGAAAAGGTGGCTTGAAGCTAAAGAAGTTTGCCTCCCTATAACTCCTCCCTGCCAGTGTAAGTCAAAGGAAAAGAATAGTCCTTGAGTGTTTCACCCTCCCCTTTTCAAGAAAATCTTTCTTTAGTACTTATTTCTTTTCCCCATGGTCAGGTTGGCTGCATCTCCAAACACTTGTAAGTACTGTATGTTCTGACATATCCTGAAGTCATGCATTAGCACCTTTTCATTCAGCAAAGGGTGAGAACAGATATCTTTTGGCAGCTGACAGCAGGGAGCAGGCAGAAAGAACAGGAAGGAAACTGGAGGACAGGGACACTGTGGTGGTCTAGTGGCTAGCAGGACTAATGTACCAGCTGTGAATAACCCCCCTTTTTTTGCCTCCAGTCTACCCACCAGATGTCTCTCTGTCACTGTCATGTCCTCAAGCTATCCCAGTAAATGATTTGTGCATTGCAACTGAGTTACCAATGTGGCAATTGAACCTCTTCACAGCTCAAAATTGTTGATGTGTGCATGTGGGCCCTGTGGTTGTACTGTAGGCTTATAGGAACTAGGATGAAGTTGGGAGGGGCTAAATGGGAGGCACCAGAAAAAGGGAATGAGAATAACCTAGAGAGAGCCAGAGAGGATAGAGAAATGTCAAGGTTACCTTGTTTTGCCTGGAGAATTAGAAGGAAGTGCACATTAATGCTGGCCTCTATTTGGTCTTTTGGCTCTCTTAGACTGAAGCAGCCCATTGCTGCTCTGGTAGATATACATATCACTTTGAAAGATTAAAAAATGAAGAATGCAGTGATCTGTATTGTATATATGCTTTATTCTGTGGAAAGAATGTTAATAAATATACTGTGAGCCTGCAAAGTTTGGCAATATAAATAATGTGGCATTTCAAAGTCTGTCAGTAAATGTAATTGAATTTTTCAATGTAAAAATACAATTCAGCTATAAATTGGAGTCATGCTTGACATTAGTTGGGCATTAGAAGATATTAATTAGATACTGCTCACTTCTTCTCTCTGATTTCTTTATATTAAATGAAATTATCAGGAAAGAGAAATTTGCAAGCATGCAATTTAGAGAGTTTTATTCTCAAAAACAAGCTGCCTGGTAATTTTTAGCGTAGAAAAATGCTCTTTTCATACCTTGTCAGTGAGCTGTTTAAAACATGTCCTTCCCAATATGAACACAATATGGAAAAGCTAATCCATTTTAATACTTTGTAATGATAATAAGCAACAGTGAACAAGTAGCCTAGGGAAAAGAAAATAGTAGTCACCTTTAAATAGAAAGAGAATAGCAAGTAATTGTACGTTTTTACACTAGGCTGATGACAACATTTCCGGTGACTTTGAACTTACTTTGGCTGTCACCATATCAGCAAACATTCTGCATATCAATCAGACAATTGTATTTCTTGCATGACATTTGCAGCATAATGTAGAAATTTACTTATGTGATTGTTGTATGTAAGCAGCCAGTTCATATGTAAATAATGGTGTTTCTTCATGCTACAGATGCTGCATGTGGAACTACAAAGATCTTTTAGATCTCAGTACCACAAGCAATTTTAAGCAATTTTTTTAAATCAGCCTTCATCTGCCCAGTTTAACCCTGAGTGTATAGTTTATGTGGCAGTGCAGTAATGTGTGTGTGTTTTCCAGCAGTTAATTAGTTGCACCGAGACTTCAGAAATAGATTTAACAGTTTAAAAATTATTTTTCCTGAAGATTTTTCATGTTGATGTTTTGTTTTGTATTTACACATAAAGTATATCTAGAAACTGACTTTAATTTACATAATTTTAATGTTTCTTAAACATGTTGAATATTTTCTTTCTAGTTCCTGTTACCTTGAGATTTTGGAAACATTTATAAAGTTTTCAATTTAAAATTTCTAAGTATCCTGGGCTTGTTAGCTTCTTTCCAAAGAGCTTATTCTTTAAAGACTTTATTTTAGAAAAATGATCTAAAGTGTCCTCAGACTGCTTAATGTATATTACTCATAAATATCTTTATGATGCCATTTGCTGCTCCAAGAGGAACATTTTAATTAAGGCTCATCTTTGTGGCCATGTGGTCATTTACCTGGTTTGAACAAAAGGTCTTTAGATTCACTCTGCTTTCAATAAATAATATCCCAGTTAGTGTTAGCCTTCTTTTAAAGCTAATTAGAACATCTTTAAAGATAAATGTTTTGATTCTAAAATAACTTTCTTTTAGATTGTACTGAAATAGGTATATTCAGTTGTAATGCAGTAGCACTTTTGCCTACCTTCTGATATTTGTGAATGGATCAAATTTATCATTAGCTTCCAGGAATTTTCAATTAAAAAAAAAAAAAAAAGGATGAAGTCCAGTTCTAAGGACCGAAAAGAAAATAGAGAAATAAAGTGAAACATAAATAAAACAATTCTACTTTTGTAACTTCCCAATCCAACATTCTAATTCCATGACTACGAATTAGAAAAAGAAGGTGGTGGCTAGCTAGCTGACTTCACCAATTTTTGCTTAGCCACTAAACTAGAGACATTGTCTAGTCTCTGCATTAACTAGTCATATGCCTGGTTTTGATCAAGGTAATGTGAATTAAATTGAATTGACATATGTCACTTCTGGGCTAAGGTATGTAATCACACAGTGGGCCTATTCTTAGGCCTCTTCTCATTTCTGCAGATGATAGATTAAACCAAAGTCACTTTGCAGCTACAGTATGAGAGTAGCTTGGATTTCTGAACTACCTCATTGGAGGAGAGCGCTAAAAACATCAGACTAAGATAAGAAATATATATGATGGTTTAACTACAGTAATTTTGGCATCGTTCAGTCATTAGCCCTCTCTACTACAGGTGTAAACTAATATTTATTGCCTCCTGTGTATTTAATCCTTATAATATCCTTCTAAAATCGATATTATGATCTCTGTTACAGTAGAGGCATTTGAGACTTGATATATTTGATTAACTTGTCTAACACATTAAAATTTGAGCTGTCTATTAGAGTCTCGAATATATGTGTATTTCTTCAACAGTCTTTTTTAATGTTTATAGTGCTATCAATTTGATATGCTAGCGTTCATGGTAGAGAACAGTGTTATAATGGTAGATTTAGTGTTGATTCCCTTTATAGAAGACAAACATACTGCAACATAACTCATAAGGGATTTTAGAACTATCTTCAAGGAGAGAAGAGTGACATCACTGACATGGGTTGTTCTTGACTTCATTTCCCAACAATAGAACAACTCACCACTGAAAGAAACCTAGAAAATGGAAACGAGATTGATGAGCCCCAACCACCACCCCACTGCACCACTGTGATCAAGACAGACTGCATTAGAAGGATAAGAAAATGGCTGCACACTGACCACATTGCCCCTCCCTCAGGCCAGCATTGAGAAGTTTCCTCTGAGTCTGTGGTTCTTCCAAAAGAAAAGAGAGCCCGGGGGTGATGCGCAGCATTGTGGGAGCTTCTACTCTGGTTTCATTCCACAGGGACCACAGGGGAGACGCTTCCAACAACTAGCACTCAGATCTTGGCAAACCCAGTTCCTACCTGCAGATCTAAGTTAGGGGCACAGTCAGACCAGGAAATGCAGTGGGGTGCAGTTCTGCCCACACCTAGGCAGAAATGCTGAGTCATAGCCTTACCTGCTACAGATTATGGATCCTGACTAGAAATACTGTTTGAATCTTGCCTGAAAGAGACTAAGAAGAGTGCCTGCTTCAGGCAACTTTCGAATCTTCTAAGTCATATATCCCTACCCATAGCAGAGAGTGGACCCCCAGCCTCATCTGACAGGAAGGGCTGGTGAGAACATCTGAAAGCTGTATAACCCAGCAACCCTCAATTGCTGCCTGAATAAAGCCTTTGACCTTAATCAGGCAGGGAATTAGAGGCATGAATTGGCTTGAGTCAAGACCCCCAAGTAAAGAGCATTAGTGGCCTTGGAGCTGCTTCTCCTATTGCTGAATAGAGCCTTTAGGTTGCCTATCCAGGGAACCTCACCAGAGCACCTGGTAAGATGTATAGCTTATCCAATGACACTTGAACAAAGAGTACAGCTCATGATTTTCCCTGTTTGTAGAGTAAAACTGGTAGCCTCAGCTGACAACAGTATTCAGGGAACACTTTTCTTGCCTGATTTGGGTCCCCACACTAGTAGCCATGCAGGCCTTGTTCCACTGTACAACAAAGGTAAAGCCAATGAAACAACCCTCCCCTTCTTGACTTCAGTTACTTCACTCAAAAATGGACCCTAATAGCTGCCCCCATCTTCCCAAGGACATTACCAGCAGAAACATCCAGAAATTCAAACTGAGCTAAATGGTAAAGAGTTGTCTCTGCCAAAATGAATCTGCAAAGTCTGGAAAAAGAGACCACTTACTCAAATGTGCAGATTCCAGCATATGGAATCATGGATCACAAAAAATCAGGTGAACATGCCACCAAATGAAACTCTAAAATGCTAATAACCGGCCCTAAAGAAATGAAGATGTATGAACTGTTACAGTAAAAACATTCAGAATAATCCTCCAAATTTAGTGAACTAAAAGAACATAGACTCCTAAAAAAAATTAGAAAAACAATACATAAGCAAAATGAAAAGTTAAAGAAACAGAAACAATAAAAAAAAAAGAAAGAAAGAAATCCTAGAGCTAAAAGTAGAGAATCAGATTCAACCATAGAGAAGAGTTAGCAGCCTAGATGATAGGACATTTGAAATTATCCAGAGGACCAAAAGGAAAAAGAGTGAAGAAAGCCTATGGGAATTTTGGGACACAATGAAAAGAAACAATATATACACTATGGTAATTTCAGGAGGTGAAGAGAAATGGAGTGAAAATATATTTAAAGTAATAATGACTAAAAGATTCCCAAACCTAGGGATCCAAGAAGCCAAAAAGGTCTCAAATAGGGAAATACATTGTAAGTGTCAAAACCAAAGAAAGAATTTTAAAAACAGCAAGAGAGAAGATATATCAAGTGAACCACTATGAGACTATTAGGTGATTTCTCAACAGGAACTCTTCAGGTCAGAAGAGAAGGTAATGACATATTCAAAATATATATTTTTAAATTGGTCAACCAAGAAAAACTATACTCAGCAAAACTGTCCTTCAGAAATGAAGGTGAGCTAGACTTTCCCAAAGAAAGAAAAGCTGAGAGAATTAATTACCACTAGACCTGCCTTACAAAAAATATTTCCTTGTGTGATAATGAAAGGACACTAATTAACATTATAAAAACATAAAGCAGTGTAAGACTCATTGGTAATGGTAAATATATACTCAAAGTTGGGTTCTGTAATGTGGTAAAGGGATGCATAATTTCTAATAACTTTAAAAAACAGTAAAAATAAATACAGTAATTTGTTAGTAGATAATAGAAGTCTATAATATCAATAAAATGTGAGGGGAGAAGAATTAAAAGTATAAAATTTATGAATTCATTGAAGTTACTAGTTTTAAATAGGATGTTATAATTTTAAGGTTCTTTATGTGAGCTTTATAGAAACCAAAGGTAAAAACCTGCAGTAATTATAAAGAAGTCAAGCATACTGATACCACAGATCATTAAAACACACACAAAAAAGACAGCAAGAAGCAAGGAACAATAGATCTATGAAACTACCAGAAATAACAAATGGCAATAGTAAGTCCTTATTTATCAAATACTTTATATGTAAGTGGATTAAGCTATCTAATTAAAAGACATAGAATGGCTGAAGAAATAAAAAAGATCCAATAATATTTTGCCTATAAATGACTCATTTTAGCCTTAAAGACATATATATATATACAAAGCTAGTGGGAAAAGTTAAGAAAATGGTAACTACAAAAATAAGGGTGGCTATATTTATACCAGATAAAACAAATTTTAAAAACAGTAACAAGAGACTAAGAAGGTCATTATATAATTATAAAGCAGTCAATCCAACAAGAAGATATAACAGTTATAAATATTTATGCACCCATTATTGGAGCACCTAAAAATAAGGCAAAATCTAACAAATTGAAAAGAGAAATAGACCAACAATACAATAATAGTTGGAGATTTTATTTCTCCAACCCGATAATAGATAGTTATCCAGATAGAGAATCAATAAGGAAACAGAAGATTTGAACAGTATAAATCAAGTAGACCTAACAGACATATACAGAACATTCTGAGATAGCAAAATACTCATTCTTCTCAACTACGCATTGAACATTTTTCAGGATAGACCATATGTGAGGCTACAGAATAAGTCTTAGTAAATTCTAGAAGATAAAAATCATACCAAATAACTTTTCTGACAGTGATATGAAGCTAAAAATCCATAATAGGAGGAAAACTGAAAATTTCACAAATGCATAGAAACTAGACAATCTTCTGTACAATCAATGAAACAAAGAAGAAATTAAAGTGTAAATAAAACATCTTGATATAAATAAAAATAGAAACACAAAATACCAAAACTTATGGGATAGAGCAAAAGCAGTTACAAGAAGAAAGTTCATAGCAATAAACATCTACTTTCAGAAGAGTGATTCCAACTAAACTCTATGCCTTATGGAACTAGAAAAAGAAGAAAGTGAACTCAAATTGAGCAGGAGAAAGAAAATAAAGATTAGAACAAAAATATATAAAATAGAGGACAGAAAAATAATAGAAAAGGTTTACTAAACTAAGAGTTGTTTCACTGAAAAGATATGCAAAATTGACATATCCCTAGCTAGAATAACCAAGGAGAAAAGAGAAAACTCATATCAACAACATTATAAGTGAAAAAGGAGACATTGCAATGGATCAGATAAAAATACAGAGAACCTTAAGAGATTGCTGTGAATAACTACAGTCCACCAAACTTGAAAACCTAGAAGAAATAGAAAATCTCTTAGAAAAATACAAACTACCAAGACTAAATGAGAAAGAAATAGAAAGTTGAATAGAACAATTACTAGTAAGGAAGTTGAACCAGTAATTAAAAATTTCCCTCCAAAAGAAATTCCAGACCCAGATGACGTTACTGGTATATTTTGCCAAACATATAAAGTAGAATTAAATTCCTCTCAAGCTCTTCCAAAAAATCACAAAGAAGGGAACTTTCTGAAACTCATTTTATCAGGCCAGCATTACTCTGATACCACAGACAGAAAACTCCAGGCCAGTACTCCTGATAATAGATGCAAAAATTCTCAATAAAATACTAACTAACAGATTCATCGGGATATTAAAAGAAGCATTCATCATGATCAAGTGGGATTTATAACTGGAATATAAAAATGATTCAACATACACAAATCAATGTGATCTATCACATTAACATGACCATCTTAATAAAGGCATTTAACAAAATTCAAAATTCATTCACAAAAAACACTCTTACAAAATTAGGTATAGAATGAAAATACCTCAACATAAAAAAGGGCTTATATGATAAGCTACTAACATGGTAAATGGTGGAAGGTTGAAGATTTTGCCTCTAAGATCAGGAACAAGACAAGGTTGCACACTCTCACAACTCCTATTCAAGGTAATTTAGAAGTCCTCATCAGAGCAATTGGGCAAGAAAAAGAAATTAAAGGCATCAGAATTAGAAAAGAAGAAGTAAAATTATCTCTATTTACAGATTATTTATATTTAGAAAATTATAAAGACTCTTCCCCAAAAAACTGAAATAATCAACAAACTGAGTAAATTTGCAGGATACAAAATTAACATACAGAAATTAGTAGCAATTCTATATACTAACAAAGTATCTGAAAAAAAAATCCCATTTACAATAACATCAATGACATTAAAATACTTTGAAATAAACTTAACCAAGGAGGTGAAAGATCTTTCATCTGAAAACGATAAGACATTCATTAAAGAAAATACAAATATGTAGAAAGGTATCCCAGATAATAGGAATTAAGAAAATCCTGCCATTTGCAACAACTTAGATGGTCCTTGAAGGTATTTAAGTTAAATAAGTCAGAAAAAGACAAATACTGTATTTCACTTTTATGTGGACTCTAAAACAAACAAAAACTCAGAAAAATAGACTAAATTTGTGGTTCCCACAGGGGAGGGGTAAGAGAAGAGGGAATTGAAGAAAAGTAGTCAAAAGTTACCAACTTTCAGTTACAAGTACTAAAGATATACAGCTCGATGACTATAATTAACACTGCTACATAATGTATAGAAAAGTTAAGATAATAAATTCTAAGAGTTCTTATAAAGAAAAAATTTTCTTTCTCTTTTTATTGTATCTATATGAGATGATGGATGTTTGAATGAAAAAAAGGGGGGGTTATGGAAAGTAACCTCATGGGTGATCTGATCATAAATTCATAAGTGACCTAGTCATGGTGGGTAGTCATGCCCCAGGCCTATAACTTCTGTAGCGAAAGGTTTTAAGGCAGCCCTTTATATTGTTCTTGTGCATCTAGGTTAATATACCTTTGAAATACCAGAAGTAATACCACGTCCCCCAGGAGGTGTTAACCCTCAAAAGAGCACGTAATTTTGTTAACTATCCTCTAATCTAATTCCCTCCTTGCTTTCTCCAATCTTCCTTACATCTCCTCCTTAATTACAATTACATAAAAGAAGCTGCAGAACTGTTATTCTGGGAAGCATTTGAAATCTTGCTCCCAAGGTACGTCGTCAGTTTGGCTGAAATAAACTCATAATAATAATCTATAGTTTTGGATGTTTCTTATATTGACAGATACTAAACTTATTTAATAATCTTTTCACAATATATGTAAGTCAAACCATTTTGATATACACCTTAAGCTTATATAGTAATGTATGTCAATTATATGTATATATATATATATATATATATATATATAATCAATAAAACTAGGGGAAAAAATTTAGGAAGTCCTAAAGATATTGTTTATTTTATGGAACACATATTATTGGGCTTTATAATACTACTAAGTGAATATCAATGTTACTGATGATACTAATAATTTAATTTTCCTTTGTCTTTTTTCCTGCTAAATTTTATATATGAGTATCACATTGAACTTCTTAAAATCTGTCACTTCATCCTTTCTTGGTACTATGACTGGTATTTAGAAAATACAGCTCCTATATTTTTAAAAATCACAGTACTTATGAAACCCTAGACTATTCCTCAATTGAATACACTTACCTAGGAATCTATTTGTGGCAAAATTACAAACAGTCAAAAGAATTCTATTACCAAACGGGCAGATGGTATTCAACTTGGGCATGTACTTGGGCATGTCAAGTTCTTAGACCTTATACTTCTGATAAAAGCAATAAGGAATTAATTTACCAGAAATTTTCATTTAGATTCTTCTTATTAATGAGTCTGATAGTCTTCAGTTTTAGAAAAATTCATATGACTCACTAGTTTTGCAGAATGTTTGAAGATATAGCAAACTCAAAATCTTCCCAGTGTTTCTAGAACTTTTGTCTGCATTGGAAACACCTAGATTGTTAAGACATATTTCTGGGCCCTACTTGCAGAGATTTTTATTCAGTAACTATAAAGTGGGACTTAAGAATTTGCATTTTTAAAAGGTGACATTAATGTTATTGGTGTAGAGACTACATGTTGAGGACTCTGTTTCAGAACAAACACTTCTAGTTTAATTTGTTTAGCAAAGGATTCAGATGAAGTTATCCTATCTCAATGGTCTTAGGGAATCACCTTGGAAAATTTGTTCAGTTATTAGATTAAAAGTGCCCATATTGACATGGCTTTGGGCTCAGTGTCTCTCTGTAATTGGGGCAATCTCTGAAGGTGCTGACAGATGAAACTGTCTGTTAAGACTCTCAGCACCTGGGGCAAGTTCTTCAGTGGGCTTTTACATGTTCACCAAACCCAGAAAAAATCTTCCAAGCCCTGCATGATTTGTAGCTGGCCTGATTCTCAAACCTCAGATATATCACTCTCCCCTCTGTGAATAAAGATCCACTCATTTCAGACTCTTTTCATTTATACAAAGCCAAGCTCTTAAAAACACAACAAATCAGAAGGACTTAGCAGAAATATGTAAATAGTCCATCTAAAAAGCAATAAAATACACATTCTTCTCAAGTCACACAGAGAACATACTCCAGCATAGATCATGTGTTTGGTCCCAAAACACGTCTTAACAAATTTAAGAAGACTGAAATCACATCAAGCATCTTCTTCCTACCACAATGGTCTGAAATTAGAAATTAATCGCAAGAAAACTGAAAAATTTAAATATGCAGAGTTTAAACAGTGTGCTCCTGAACAATCAATGAGTCAAAGATAAATCAAAAGAAAAAAAAATTACGTCAAGCCAAATGAAAATACAACATACCAAAAGTTGGGGGTACAGCAAATGCAGTTCTAAGAGGGAAGATTATAACAATAAATATTTACTTAAAAAAATGCAAACAACCTAAATCTATACCTCAAGGAACTAGAAAAAAGAGACCAAACTAAGCTAAAAGTTAATGAAATGAAGGAAATAAAGATCAGAGAAAAAACAAGTGAAATATAGACTAAAAAATAGATAAAATCAACAAAACCAAGAGTTTTTTTTTAAGTTATACAAAATAGATAAAACTTTAGTTATGTTCAAGAAAAAAAAGAGAATTCAAATTTTTTTAAAAATGATTTTAAAACTGACACTACAGTAATACAAAGGAGCATAAGAGACAAAACATTTATCTGTCAACAAATTAGACAACCTAGAAGAAATGAATTAATTCCTAGAAGCATACAACCTGCCAAGACTGAATCATGAATAGAAAATCTGAACATATTTATTACTAGTAAAAAGACTGAATTGGTAAGAAAAAAATCTCCCAACAAACTAAAGTTCATCTTCACTGATGAATTCTACCAAATATTTAAAGATGAATTACTATCAATCTTTCTCAAACTCCTCTGAAAAACAGAAAAATTTCAAACTCATTTTATAAAGCCAACATTACCTTGATACCAAAGCCAGACAAGAATACTACAAGAAAGTAAAACTATAGGTCAACATTCATAATAAGCTTAGATGCAAACTCAACAAAATATTAGTGACTCCAATTCAACAGTACATTAAATGGATCATACACAATAATCAAGTGGGATTTATTCCAGGGTAAGAGGGTGATTCAGCATCCACACATCAATGTAACATACCACATTAACAAAATGAGGGATAAAAGTCATATAATCATCTCAATAGATGCAGAAAATGCATTTAATAAAATTCGACATCTATTCATGATTAAAATGCTTAACAAAGTGACTGTAGAGGGAACATACTTCAAAACAATAAAAGCCATATATAACAAGCCCAGCCCACAGCTAACATTATAATCACTGGTGGAAAGCTGAAACCTTTTTGTCTAAAATCAGTGATAAGAAGAATGCCTACTCTTCCCACTTTTATTCAACATAGTATTGGAAGTCATAGCCAGAGCAATTAGGCAAGAAAAAGAAATAAAGACATCTAAATTGGAAAAGAAAAAGTAAAATGGTCACTATTTGCAGGTAACATTATGTATATAAAACCCTAAAGATTCCATCAAAAATCTATTAGATCTAAAGAACAAATTTAGTAAAGTTGCAGGATACAAAATGAATATATATAGTTTCTTGCATATTTTTATACACTAATAACAAACTATCGGGATGAAGAATTAAAAAAAACAATTTCATTTACTATTGCATCAAAAGAATAAAATACCTAGGAATAAATTTAACCAAGAAATATCTACACACTGAGAACTATAAGACATTGATAAAAGAAATTAAAGAGGATACAAATAAATGGAAAGATATTTCATGCTCATGAATTGGAAGAATTAATGTTAAAATTCTCATACTACTCAAAACAATTTACAGATTCAATGCAATCCCTGACATAATTCTAATGACATTTTCCACAGACATGGAACAAATAATCCTAAAATTTATACAGAACCTACAGACCTCAAATAGCCACAGCAACCTTAAGAAAGATCAAAGCTGGAGGCATCAATCTTCCTAATTTCAGACTGTATTAAAAGCTACAAAGTGGTATGGTATTGACATAAAAACAGACACACAGGTCAATGGAATAGAGAGTCCACACATATATGGTCAA
The DNA here is from genome assembly GCA_030015415.1 of Cynopterus sphinx. Classification (NCBI taxonomy): domain Eukaryota; kingdom Metazoa; phylum Chordata; class Mammalia; order Chiroptera; family Pteropodidae; genus Cynopterus; species Cynopterus sphinx. The sequence continues at coordinate 52,889,437 of CM057379.1, forward strand.
TTAATTTATGACAAAGAACCCAAGAATATACAATAGGGAAAAGACAGTCTCTTTAATAAATGGTATTGGGAAAGTAGAACAGCCACATGCAAAAGAATGAAAATAGACCACTATTTTGAAGCATTTACAAAAATTAACTCAAAATGGATTAAAGACTTGAATATAAGGCCTGAAATCATAAAACTTCTAGGAGAAAATATGAAATTTATTTTGTGATAAACTCCATGATAACAGTCTCAGTAATGAGTTTTTGAATCTGACTCCAAAAGTAAAGGCAATAAAAGCAAAAGTAAATAAGTGAGACTACACGAAATTTAAAAGCTTCTGCACAGTAAAAGACACCAGCAAAAAAATCTAAGACAACCTACTAAATGCAAAAAAATATTTGCAAATCATATCTCTGATAAGTGGCTAATATCAAAATATATAAATGCAGACAACTCAATAAGAAAAAAAGCAATCTGATTAAAAAATGGGAAGAAGATCTGAGAAGACATTTTTCCAAAGTAGATATACAGATGGCCAGCAGGTGGTCAATGTCACAAATCTTGAAGGAAATGCAAATCAAAACCACAGTGAGATATCACCTCCTACCTGTCAGAATGGTTATTATCAAAAAGACAAGAAAATAACAAATGTTAATGAGGATGTACGGAAAAGGAAACTCTTATGCTCTATGAGTAGAAATATAAATTAGTGAAGTATGGAGGCTCCTGCAAAAAAATTAAAAATAGAGCTACCATGTGATCCAACAATTCCACTTCTGAGTATTTATCTGAGAAAATGAAAACAACTTGATATATACATTCACCCCACGTTTATTGCAGCATACAATAGTCAATAAATAATAAGTGTTCATCACTGGATAAACAAAGAAAATGTGATACACACACACACATCCTCTATTATTTAGAGAGGAAGAAAATTTTGCCTTTTGCAATAACATGGAGGAAAGTTTAAGGCATTATGCTAAGTGAAATATGACAGAGTAAGACAAATACCAAATGAACAGATTAACAGTTGTGATCTCCCTAATAAATATTGCAAAAGAACTAGATACAATTCAATACTCATTCTTTATTTTAAAAAATTCTTACAAACTAGGAATAAAAACAAAATTTCCAAGACTTATAAGCTTTTCAACAGAAATCTTCAGCATGTGTCATTTTAATTTAGATACATTATAAGCATTACTATTCAATATAAAAACAAGATAGGGCTGCTCAGTCCAAAGATACTCTTTGAGATTATACTAAAGGGCTTAGAACACACAGTTAAGAGAATGTAAAGATATAAGAATATATACTTATAGTATATCTAAAAGATATACTGGTCAGAATGATGTGACTTTCATCATTATAGATAATAGACATGAAAAATTCAATAACACCATCTTTAAAAGGCTATTCTAATTAATAGGAAGCTATGGAAAAATGTTATGTCACAAAAACTCTGAGCTACACAAAATAAAATGTTAGCGCATTCTCAATATCCTGGTTTTCTCTTTATCTAGTTATTCACTTAACATTTTTATTAATTTGCAAGTAATAATATTTTCTAGATTTTATGGGTATTATGAGTAGTAGTTAGAAATTGTGTGGGCATATTAATTAATCAAAAAATAATGGTCAATAATGTGTTTTGTAAACTCCACTGAACAAAAAGAAGAAAATTAAGGATTACTGTTATTTTTGAATGGAAAAATAAGAGTGATATTGATAGAGTGATTTAGAAATCTCAGATGGTCAGTTTTATCGCTCTTACGTAAACTTGAAGTAATTAAGAAAAAAAATAGTACTATAACACCTTGGTTCAATACAGTATAATTTTTCTTTTTTCTAAATACTGTAATTTTTATTTACCTCTGAAAAAATCATTTCTATAAAACAGAAATCTCTAATCTGTATTTGTGCTTATGATTCTGTTAAACAACGGACATGTATCAACTTTGTAATAGATTATTCTAGTAATTTCTTGGGACATTTATTCTATATCATTCACAAACGTAACCCTGAAGTTTTAAATGTAAAACAAAGTATTGCCCTAGATAGTAAGCACTGATTAAAGTCACAATGCGCTCTTTTGTGGTAGTGTTTTTAATAAAATATTATCAGTGGTAAAACATAAATAAAAAGCAAATTGCTTCATTCATCATGTTTTTTAAGCAGTTAAAATGAATGAACTCTCCTTTGAGAAAACATCTGACTAAGCAAAATAATGGTTATGAGTTTGAGAAAATGTTTAATGAACTTACTGGTTAAAATGCAGTTGTTATTTTATAGCCCATTATTTTATGTTTCAAATTAATTGAGCTTTCTTTGCTCATAGGCTTTTTTCTTTTTCCACTTAATATACCAAAATAGGTGACCTTAGTAACTCATGTGGATGCCAAGATGTTACTAGATGGGGAATAATGGTTAACATAAGAGTGTACTACTGCAAGAATGTATCCATAAATCTTCATATTCATTTCTGCAAAGAAATTGCCAGTGATCAAATATGACTGGTCTTCAAACTGCTCACATTGTAACATTCTGACTGATTATTAATCTCCTAGGTCTTCTAATTCTAAAACATACCTATTTACTATATATGTGGAAGTTAAAATGATATTGCTGTGTGCATAATAAAATATTTCAAGTAACGTATATACCAATTTGCTTAAGGCAACAGGATAAGGTGTTTACTTTTTAAAAATGTAAGCCTTAATGCAGCTCTATGCATAATTTCCAAAACTTGGAAGCTACCAAAGTGCCCTTCATTAGGAGAATAGATAAACGGTGGTACATCTAGACAATGGATTATTATTAAGTGCTAAAAACAAACACACAACAAAACTGAGCTATCAAGCCATAAAAAGACATGAAGGAAATTTAAATATATATTGCTAGACTGGCCTGAAAGAAACCAGTCTTAAAAGGCTAAATACTATATGGTTCCAACTATTGACATTTTATAAAAGGCAAAACTATAGAGACACTAACAAGACCAGTGGTTGCCAGGGGTTGGGGAAAGAGCATTTAATATATTATTAAATCGCTATTATTTTGTATCATATAATATTTAAGAATTCATTTATTTATTCACTCAACATTTTATAAGTGCCTATAATGTATTGGTATCAGGATAAAGCCTTAAATGAGAAAATACCCTTTTCTTCTTGAAGCTTATATTCCAAAGCAAAAAGGTAACATTGATAATTTTGATTTCATATTTTCTTGATTTCTCAGATATCAGATGAAAACATCAAAATTATATGATACCATATTCTGAATCTTGAAAGCCTATTTTTAAACTCTTTTAGTGTGAAGTTCTATGAGTTTAGAAAAATGCATAGAGCTATATAATTACTACCATAATTAAAATATAGTTTCATCACCCCAATAATATCCATTATAAAAGCAAACTTTTGATAAAGCTTTATAATTTTTCTAATAAAACAGAAATTTAGCATAAGAACAACTCAAATGACTCATAAATTATAAAAGTATAGTTAAGTTCATAAGTATAGTCTGAAGGCATATTTAGCTTCACGACAGAAACCAATGAAAAGTAGCTAAAGTAAAACAAAAAAACAGGGATATAGTCTTCGTTAGTGAATATCTAAGAGTTTTACATGAGTGAAATGAAATGTCACTACTCACAAGAACTGCAGAATTGTTAATCAACTATTCACACATCATCTTCTTTTCCTCATCTACATAATCTTTTACTTTTGTGGCTCTCTGAGCAACTGCTCACTCAGTGATAATGGCTGCTCCAAAAGGGAATCCTCAAGCCATGAGTCTACATGATATTACAGATTCTGCACCCACATGGAGCTGACATACCTGAATTTAGTTCCCAAATTCCACAGAAAGGAATTAAATGTGGCCAGAGAGGTGAATCATATACACACTTAAACATTTTACAGGCTAAAGATAAGTTTGGCAGTACCCCACTTCTTTGCAATGACACCTCAGCAAGAGATGTAGTAGCTGTAGTGGTAGAAGGAGTAATAATAACAAAAATAATAATAGTAATAGTAATACTGAAAACAGCCAAGGTGAAGAACATGATTTATTTTTACGGGATTTTCTAGAATATGGCTATTAAAGTCCAATAAGATTATATTTCAAATAAAGGAGGAACTATCAGAATCAGGGTAAGTGAGAGACTAAGAAAAAAAGAAAAGGTCCCAGTAATAGTGACTGATGCTAAAATCAACCTGCCAATATTTCCAGTCTTGTGCATTGAGGAAGGCCTATTAATTCCCTGGAAGTTTTGGAGATAATCACAATACATTAGGATAAGAGTTCAACTTGAATACATTAAGAAATAAGCACTATTTTATTGCATGGCACCCACAATGCAAATAAAACAATGTTTAAAAGTGAGCTCTTGGACAATCAAACTTATATTCAGGACAGATATTTGAGACTGCCTTCAGCAGTTGATGAAATAATTGGTTTCTATTGCTATACTAACACACAACTCTGATATTGGACTAGAATGTTAAGATTACTTCCAAATAAAATTACATTATGTTATTCATTTTGCTCCTAAAGAGCTTTATAAGGAGATAACACACATGCAGCTACCAGTTATTTTGTCAAGTGTCTAGAGAAAAAGAAAAAGAAAACCTGAAATCTTAGAAACAAAACAGAAAGAGAAGACATTTTTTTATGTGACCTAAGATAATAGAGAGATACACAGAACACATAAACAAAAATAAAAACATCAAAGATTATGTTTGAAATCCAGAAAAAATCTCGAGTGGAAAATAATAACTAGAATATTTGCAAAGTACTTTTTCAGAATCTAAATCTTATCCAAAAATTATAAGTATTATTAGTTTTATGAAAATGATTAAGTTAAACAGAAAGTATTCATTGCCAGTCATTTTTATATATTCATATTTATATTCATTATGTATATTAAAAATTATAAACCATATGCCATGTTTTCTTTTGGCCTCAGTAGTTATTGGTACCATGAAATCAAATCTATTCACATGCACATATGTGTGCGCGCGCACGTGCACACACACACACATACACACACACACAGCACCAAATAATGTTTCATTATTTTCCAAACACGAGCCTGATAAAAATTGAAATGAATCAAATACCAAAGAATATACAACTAAAATGCTACATGTATCAATAAGATCACAAAAATATTCAAAATTACTACAATAAAAACCCTTCACTGATAAAAGGTGTGGGGCTAAAAGCACTATACAACCAATACAGAATAGATATGTATCTATGTAGAGAATATATTCTACAATTTGGAATAGGATAATTGCAAAAATGTTTAAATTTGTTCTAACATCTAATGATCTGTCTTTCAGCGGGAAAAATTGGCTGTTTTTTCTTTTAATTTTTTATCCACATTAAATACTCCAAATAGATGTTTTCATCTATAGTCAATATAATGGACAAAAGTCTTTAGACTTCAGAAAATAGATTTTGAATGACATTTCTAGCAAGTTTAGATACAAAATACATGTAGCACATAGAGGTTTAATGTAGTTGAATTTCCCGTTATTCAGTGACTAATTACTCATTTTGTGGTGATCCAGTTCTGTGGCTTCTCTTTTTTCCCTCTGGCTGTCTGCCTTTGGCCATTTCACAGTTCGTTAGTACCTTCAACATCTGATTGGCAGTAGAATATAGATCTGATGAAAATCAGTCAATTTTACAGTTTTTTATCACTGGGGCTATCAGTTTGATGAGATATGCAATTAAAACTAATACCTAAAATGTAATTACAAAAGTTTTCTTGAATTTCAAATAATCATTTCCTATGTTACCAGAAATACTCAGAAGTTCATGGTATAACTATTTTTTAGGATGTTTTTTCTCTTTCAATCCTCTTCTCTTACATAATTACCCAGGGTTTAGTGGTTACTGTATAGTGTAGACATATGATACAAAAAGAATGTGCTGGATTAAAATATGAAAAGTACACACTGCATTACATTTTAAATCTGCCTTACATAACCAATAATCCCTTACCTTTTTAACAGCTTTCTCTCAAAATAATCTAAAAAGCAAATGTAATGCTTTCAACAGTAATATATATATAATATAACATTAGTTAAATACTGTATGGTATCTATATGTCAGAACAATCACACTTTTTCCAATGTAGTTGTTCACATATCTCAGGTTATTTATGTGCTATTTATATATACATATTATCCTTACATTATAAGATTTGCATTTTTCAAATATATATTTTTATTTAAGATGAGTATACACAATTTGGTATTCTTTTTTCAGAAAATCTATTAATAATTGCATATCAAAATTATGAATACATATAAAATATGACTTCACTCATTTAAGCTTCAGTTTCCATTAAAGTTATTATGAGATTTAAATGAGAAAATATATATCATATATTGATTTAATGCCTGGAATATAGTAAGTAATCAAATAGCATCTTATATTACTAAGATTACATACATGTAAGTTATTTGTTTATTTGCCTTTGCTTAAGGAAATACCCACCTCAGTGCTGCTTTTGCTGCACACATCACTCACAGTCTCTCAAGGAATATATATTTCATTTGTACTATGTACAGGGCTCACCCATTCACTTAAGCAATGTGGGAAATTTTTTGTGTGGGACTATTATTTTTCTTTTTCTTTTTATTATGGTAACATTGGTTAACAAAATCCAACAAGTTTTAAGTATATAATTCAATGATTACATTTAAAAGGACCAAACTCTGAATACCTGAGTTTTAGTTTTGACCATGCATAAATGAACTGCGTGACTGTGAAAAAAGGATTTGACTTCTCAGAATTCCAAAAAATGGTTATACCTACCCTACGAGTAACAAAGTTATATGAAATGTAACTAAAGCGTTTTATAATTCACCAACGGATATTAAAGTGGAAATACTAGTATTAAAAAGAAAAGCAATCCATATAAAGCAATTCAGATTCCATTCTATAAGCTTCTAGAAATTCATGAACACTAGAAGAACAGGATAGTAGTAAGTTCTAAGAAGGCAAAGTTGGCACTGGTTTCACTACTGCAGGAATCTAGGCAATTTAATAAGACTGAGGCATGCATGGAGAGGTGGGGAAGTCAAACAAAGCTTTCATAATTTCAATTAAGACTTATTTATGGACAAACCTTAAATTTCTCTTATTTCTGTTATATAATAATTTGTAATTAATTATAGGATATAGCCACTTGCATATTCAATCTCATATCGGATTTTCCACATGCCAGTTATCTGATCTCCAGGGTCCAAGGAAAATGCCATGATCAAATGTAATATCAAATTTAAAATCATTAGGTATAATATTAACTGGCCTTCTCCCAACTCACCCATTTCATGTAATTTTGTACTCCAGTCTTTTACTCAAACCTATTAATTTTTTTCCTCCTCTTATATAACCTCATAACCACATTATATATTCCTGTGTATACCTCTTGACATTGGATCACTTCACCTATTCTTGTTAAAGTTATCTCATCATATAGGAATTTGATTTCTATAATGACAAAAGTTGGACCTATCACTTTGGGGATCTACTGCTGAAATATGTTGTTACTAACTTATGTTGAATCTTATTGGACCATTCTTTTGCCATCAGAGAGTCTTATTTTCCACAGAGGAGTAACTTAAGGGACTCACTTCCCACTTTATGAACCTTCTCTATCCTTTGTATATTTTGGGGTTCTGGGTACCTTATTCCCTTGGCAAGCCATTAGTTGATAAAATTTGGTAAAATGGAACCTCTCTGAAGATATATTTCAAGACATATTAAGATAGTCACTCCTCTGTGATTTACATATTCAGTGTTAGCCTCATTCTCCTCTGTTATTGTTTCTTCCTAATCCAGTTTATATATTTTATTCGTCTTCAGAAGTATATAGTAATTTATGTCCTTGTCTGATTTTTGTGTGTATATACATATTATACTTATAGTAAGTCAAGAATTATATTTTATTTTGAACTTCTTGAGTGTCTTTTTTTGTTTTTTCTGTATCCAGGAACTCTTCATATAGGGTCAGAGACATAGTAAGCACACAGTAAATATTAGTTGAATATATTGAATGAGAATGACCAAGTCCTCTGAGCTGGATAAGATAAAAAATATTTAGATGGGAAAGTACATGATGGATAATTGGATGATTGAAAAAAAAGAAACAAGTGAAAGACACAGGAAGACTGAGAGAGGAACTGAGCATTACCAGGAGGAGAAATAGAGAATAATGAACATTAAGAAAGGAGAGATTCTCTAAAAGGACAGTATTTACCAGAGAATGATGTAGCATTAGACAATTCATGTACCTTCTTTTTAGTTCTGTTTGAAAAATAGAACATCTTTCTCCAGGCTATTATTTTAAACTCCTTTGATTAGAACATGCTATGTTCGATAAATGATATTTTTAAATATTCTCTAGGAAAGGCCAATTAGATTTTTCAAATGTGAGTTTATTATTCTTTTGAAGGAAAATTAAATTTAAATAAATTTTTTGGTAAGAAATTATTTGAATTTTTTGGTAAAAATGTTAGTAAATTGCTGAGGCCAGGTAAATATCAATAAAATGGAGATATTCATTTTTACAAAGTCTTTTTAATTATAGAGACAAAACATGCACACACATTCATGTGTGTGTATGTTTAAAAATACATATTCATACTTTAAAACACTCACATGTATGCACGTACATGTACACATACATACACACATACATACACAAGGACAAAAAGAGAAAATTCTAAAGATTGGTAAGTCTGAAACTCCAGACTCTTACAGCTTTTTATTATTATAGAGAAATAAGCCAATGAGTAAAAATACTAGGTTAAACTAGTTCCTTAATAGAAATAAAAGTAGATTTGAAAAATTTTAACAGTAAATGAATATACTAAGAGTGAATAATAGAACAAAAAGGAAGTATTTTCTTACTAAACAGTTGCATATAGTTTATTTAAAATGGAATAATTTCTCTCTTAGTTGAAAATTAATTAAACCTTTGTTTTTAGATACTGATATATTATGATTATTAATATATGTAATATGCCTGGGTTCTAATTTATCTAGCTACTTTGAGTCCACATTTAGATATCTTCTTGAAATTAAACACAGAATTTATATGACCAGTATCTGATTAATATGTCACACTAAATCCTTGGTTATTGAAATATCATTATATAAATAAAAACATAAATGCAAACACAAACAGAAAGAGGAATCCACTAATAATGAATTAACTTTATCTAAGAGTTTGCTTGTTTTGTTATTTTTGGTGAGCTTCTTAAAACAATTTTATGTGAGTAAAACTGGATATTCTTCTGCCTTTTCGATTTATAACATGACAAAGGAATTTTTTTGTACTTTTTGAATTAAACTAATGTTTTAGAGTTACCATATAATTCAGCAATTCTGTGTAAACCCAAGAGAATTAAAAATATATGTTCATATAAAAACATACATGAATGTTCATAGCAGCGTAATTTATAATAATCAAGAAAACAGAAACAACACAAATTTCCATCAACTGATGACTGGATAAATATAATGTGTAATATCTATTCAATAGAATATTATTTAACATGAAAAAGAATGAAATACTAATATATGCCATAATGTAGGTGCACATTTAAAATATGCTTAATAAAAGAAGCCCAACACAAAAAGTCACATATCGTATGATTATAATTACAGGAAACTTCCAGAATAGGCAAATTTATAGAGACAGAATGTAGATTGCTTGTTTTCAAAGAAGGAAGGGAGGGAATGGAGACAATAGCTACTAATGGGTATGGGGTTTCTTTTTAGGGTAAAAAAAAAAATATCTGGAATTAGGTGAGGTCTTTACAATATTGTGAATATATGAAAACCATAAGACTGTACACTTTATAATGGTAAATTTGATGTGTGTGAATTACATCTCAAGCTAAAAGGCAAACAAAAAACCCAAAACAATATTTGAGTTCAGCTTCATTGCTTAATTAGAAAATTTTGAAATAAAGTTTGCAATATTCCTTTTCTTTATTTTGAAGTTTTCTCAAATTTAAGAGATTAATTTTATCATTCATAACATGTATTAATTTTTTTATAAACTATTGTTTGTATAGCCTTTATCATGGTCTGCCAGCAAATGCTAATAATTTCTTGCCTAATGAAAAACTGGCTCTATAACAGAAGCAAAAGATCTTGAACATGAGAATTCCATGTGTTCCCATGCCCCCAAAAGTGTAATCATTAAACATTATTTGAATTTACAGATGAAAAGTATAATTTCTTAGATGATGTACCAAGAAAAGTAAAAAATTAAAGAATTGTAAATATACATATTTTGGGTAAGAAAAATTAGAAGTTATAATTAAAAGTCTTCATAATTTATTGTCTGGATATTTCCTGTATTTGTTTCATAGAAAACCATTTACTTGCAAAAGTCAAACATGGAGACAATTTCAAATGTTATACAAATCTATCCTTATAGCTTATTACAAGTAGCCTATTAATAAAACATAATAAAATGATGAGTCCACATTACAATTATGATAAATCATTGCATGCTAACTTTTCACATAATTTTCTGTAATATATATCCACAAGCATCCTTGATTTCAGTGAGCTGGTATACTATAAAATGACAAAAGAGTCAAAAGAGGGAAATTTTTAACTTGAAGATGGTAACTAAATAATATAACCCAAGATAGTATCAGTTTGATACTTCATTTTCCTGGTAATCATTACCCAACTCCTAGGAAAGTCTAAATCCATATTAAAGTATTTCCACAAGTTTCTGCCTTCCATGCAAAAGGAAAGAAAAGAAAGAAAAAAAAAAGAGAAAGAAAAAAGAAATAAACCTTCTCTCTCACTGCTTCCCTATGAGAATCTGGCATTACAGATAGGTTTGTTTTTTAGTAGGAGACTAAGAACTGTAACAAGTACAGGAGCCATGAAATAAGAAGGCTTGGAGACTACAAAAATGTAAGGATTGTGGTGAACTCTGCAATACAAAGCTATGCAAAGCGAGCAAATGCTATTCAGAAAAAGGTTGTGCTAGTGTGGCTCTTCAGTTTTAGGATTATGAAAGTATATTTTTAAGATGTCTCATCATTAAACCCATTTATCAAAACAATAAAACAACCACAAAGCTATATGCATAAAACAAGATATCTGTATATTTTGACATAAGTCAAAAAAAAAAAAAAAGTTCTGAGTTGGGAATGTAGAAAGCAATAAGTAAAAAGAAGGAAGGTCAACATACATAAATAAAAACAGGAAAGTGGCAAAATTTTAAAAAATTCCTTCAATATATGTGCCTACTGGTTTAAAATAAAACTTAAGTTGTATTATTTCTAGCAATTAAACTACTTTTAATTAATTGTATTATTTTGAAGGACATTTAAAATAATTTGCTATTAATCTCAATTATTTAAAAATTAAGAAAAAGTGATTTAACATTCTTTTGTGTGTTAAAAATCTGCAGGTAATTTTAATACTCCACATTTTTAGGTTTGAGCCGGCAGCCAGCAGTTGAAATTGACATGTGAGAGTTCTTCTAAGTCCCAGATGCTAACTGCCAACTGCCTTTTTGTTCTTGTTTCCTTGGAAACGGAGGTCGGTTTCATGAAAACAAGGTAAGTACAACTTTTACAGGAGAGAAATGGAACACTCCTTTGTCAGCTTGCTGGCTGAGACCTGTAAGTGCAGCTTTCCAGAAAACACTGAAGTTGGAAGCAGGTTGAGGCACAAAGGAGTGTATGGCAAAATATTAGCACATAAATTCTTCCTACTTAAATTTTACATGGGAAAATAACCCAATAAAATATTTAAAATTATTAAAGTTAATATAAAAAGTTTATCAATTCAAAAACATTTGGGCCTAGAGTAAAAAAATATCATGTACAGCCTAACAACGAGATGCTTTTAAATCTTCAGTAATGCTAAATAGACTATTATTGAGCAATACTCTGGGTTGACAGTTCTCAGACACGGCATACTTCCAATTGGAAAAAATGACCCTCCTCCAGTGATTTTGGAGGGAAGTAAGGATGAGAGGAAGAGAAAAGAGACACTTCTCTTCCAGCAGTGTTTTGAAAAGTTCTTCAGGTTATTTTCACTTGCTTAATCTCCTTTGCCTTTAAAAATTACTGATCTAATCATACCATGTAAGCTGGGGGAAAAGGACACCAAATCACAGAAAGATATTCACACAAAACCTGAAAACTAACTAATGGTGAGTCAGACATAGAGAATCTAGCACTGTCTCTTCTTCAAACACATTTCTATTTGATATAGCATTACAGATAGGTATCATGTAATGGCTTTAGAATTATCTTGAGCATTTTATATTTTTTAAGCATTGTCAGCAGAATATAAAGAAATTTCATCATGGTATGTAAGGACCGTTCATTCAATATAAAGATTTAAACAGTTACCCATTGAATGTCAACAGATACTCTTTTTTAACATCATAATTAATTTACTCATGTTATACATCATAAACTAGAAATAGAGCAAAAGAGAAGATAAAATTCCATTTTAAAAACAAACTTAATGAGAAATGATATTTTTGATTTAATTTAGATTCAACAACAGTTTTTATTTAGAAAAAAAAAATGTACCTTCTAAGAGTTGAACCATATTGTGTGAAGAGTCTTTGTATCACTGAGTAGATTGCAGGCCAAAACAAAGGCTGTAAAAACCCATGGCTACATCTGTTACCTGTTTAGGTGTCTTAAAAACATATTTACATTTTTAAAATTGGAATTCCTTTGCCTCTATCACAGTCATGACTTGGTAAATTATTGATGTTGTCTAATATTTAAAGAAAAACTGTCTCTTTAAAATCATGACAAAACCCAGGACTTCAAAAGCTAATTTCTATTTCAGTGAATCAAAGAATAGTGATTAAACACAAGGTTCCTTCAATGATGTTCTATCACAGCCTTCATGTTTCCCATCACACTACATATGGTCCAATTGTTTATAGATTACAAAAAATCCCTGCTCAGATGTTAAAGCAAGATGTTTTCTTCACTTTCAAATGGCAGGCTGACTGCCAATTTTTACAATTAGTTATTCTGTGCAAAAAAAAAAAAGTTTAATTATCACAATTTCTTATGTTTGGACATTACTCTGTGATGGGCTATCAACCTGAGGACTGACAGAAATGAACTCTGGTCCACGACATGGGGGAAGGCTCTTGGGAAGACAGCTTTTTGTAAGGGAGAGCAAATTGCAAAATAAGGAGGGCAAAACATCTTCGCCAGAAATAGGTATCTCAACATCAAGGCAAACCAGCCACCTGCCAGTGACGATGTTTCCCTATGGCACCGTCTGGCAGCCAGGATCTCATAGTGGTAAACAATAGTGCTGCACACACCATGAATGCACCTATCACTGGGTCGCTGATTCTTTAAAAAGACTTGCTGATGGAAATACAGTGATTATGGCTGGGCAATAAACTGGTAGTAGAAAGACTTGCATTTAGATGCTAAATCGCTGGTTATTGCATGAACTCAAAGTTGGTGTTCTCATGTCTTAGAGGAATTGTTTGCACCACATTAAATTTTAATAGCATTGTTTTTTGGAAGTTGAAGGAAAGTGATTAATGAATTTATGTACTTAGACTTCTATGTATTCAACCCCCTAGAGCTCACCAAATTTCTAACTTTGCATATAATAGATGATTTAAAAATTGCTATTAGATAAATAATACATCCAGAAAAGTAATGAGTGGCCTCAAGATTAAAGTAGGTGGACTTAGAAAAGGAATTTGAAGTAAATTATTTTACCTCATTTCGGTTGGCTTTTAATAGAATTCTGTATTTTGAATCAGTCTTAAAAAATACTTGAGCCATAGTAATAAATCTGTGTTTCAGGAAGAGTTATGCTAATGTGGTCTCTGGTGGAGCTTCCTTTATGTTTTATGCTGTCTCTGTTTATAGATGGACAGGAGGAAGTAGATGGATGCCAACTTTCTGAGGTTCATCTAAACCTGGATAACATTGCATGTTATTCAAAGAGTTTGCCAATGGATGAAAGGCTTTTGTTAAGACCTATAATTCAAGACCCTTTGGCTCCATCCAGGGGCATGTATCTCATGAAAATTATATAATATAAGTATTATTAATAGTCTAACAGTTGAAAATATATGTGTGTGGGGTGAAGGGGCATTCAAAATGGCAATGGACAGAATAATGGAAATTGAAATTTTCTCACCTAACCTCTAGTAGACTAACATTGTTAGCCTCACCACAATTCGAAATAATAGGCCTATTTTTCTATATCTTGATTTATTGTTAGTATAAATTAATTTGCACCCCTCTAGAAAAAAAAATTAGGGATTTACCATTAACCTGTAACTTTCCCTCTTCAGTATTTTATGAGTTGTATTATATTTTTTCTCTCTGCTAGTGATTTCCATTTTAAATTACTTCCAATGAATTTTAATTACTTAAGATATGCAGCAATATACTTAAATACAAATATAAAATATTACAGATAAGACTATTATCTTCTTTGATACTGTACAAATAATTGAATACTCACAGGGCTGTGATACAACAATCACAAGAAATATCTCTCTGGTCAAAAATCTCTCTATTACATCATGTATGCCCACACAATATAATGTTATGAAATGTATTCTCATTTTTAGGACATTGAACTGTTTTAAACAAATTAAAATGACCCAATAGAAACAAAAATTTTTCATCATTTTTATATTATGGTTCATGCATTCATGTGTTTATTCATTAAATTATTAACTTAGAGCCAGCTTTATGGGTATTCACAAGATTAAGAACCATATCTTAATCTAAAGACTTTACTGTGTAGTAGAAAAATCAGTTGTCATTTCCCAAACATCAATTCTTAAGCCAATACTAGATCATTCAACAAAGAATTGAATCTCTTTTCAAGCCGCTACTCCTTTGGTACTAGGGCTTTCTGCTTTTGGAGGTCTTTGCACTTTTCTACTGTTTCCTTTCCACCTCTAAGGCCTCTACCACCACTTTTCCTATATCTGGTTTATTATTTGTTACTACTTTAGCTAATCTTTATTCCAAGAAATGTACTTTTTCAAAGAGTCTAGAAAGAAATAGAATTCATTAATGAGATTTTTTCCCCTTAAAATAATTGCTAAAACCTGTTTTCTCACACTTTTAAAAATTATTATTTTAAGGAGATTTGGTATTCTAGCAAATGAGATAATTACTTAAACTTAATAACTTTGACCTAACTTGGGTGTATTTAATGTGAGCTTCATTAGGAATCTCTTTTATTCTGAAATATTAAACTTAACCCAAACAAAATTATTTCACATGATGAATATGATACTGAATGTAGTCAGTCTGGACCATGAAGCCATGAGTAGCAAATTTGGGCCAAAATTTTAATAATTTTATCTTGGAAAACAGTAGACACAAAGTAGATCTTTGTGATCCTTTGCTGAATGAATGGCAGCTGGGCCATGACTCTGGAAACCTTGTATGGTTAAAATACCAATTCAACATTACGTGACTTTGGCTTCTCTTGGCCCTAATGACCTCATTTGTAGGGTGTGATATACTATCAAATAGCATCCAATTGTACACATTTTATGTATACTCCTATATGCTGGCGAAGCAAGAAATGCAATGATTTAAAAATATAATAAGAATAATCTCTGATCTCCAAATACTTTCATTTCAGAGCTATGGCCCACATTTCCACCTATGATAACACTTGAGAAAATAAACCAGTATGAACCATAATAACGTGCATATTTTATGTGTTCATTTGCTCATTTATCCCCCAAATATATATGAATTGTTTGCTATGTAACAATTATCAACTACGTTCTGGGGACATAAATTAAAATATGGTAAGTGTCAAACTTGTTCACAAGAGAGTGAAAAACCTCCTATATGTAGTGGGAGAAGTCATCATAAAGGAGACCATTGTATAGAAATAAATTTGGAATATAAGTAGGTGTCAGCAAGTTTGAAACAGTAAATAACACAGAGGAACATTATGGAATTTGAACAGAGACAAACCCAGAGGATGGATTAAAGACCTATTTTCCTAGGCACTGCATTAAAGATTCTATTTTTTTTTTTATATTTTTAAGACAGAACCATTGTTTCTTAAATGGTTGCATAGTAACTTATTATCTAAAATATATTCAATAAAATTATGCTGATAAGATACCAATTTTAAGCAAAACTCTTTAAATGTGTTTAAGTTATTAAACAGCAATAAGAAAGCTATTTTAACAAACTTAATAATCTGTAATCTAGATTTGCTCTCTTACATAACTCTTAAGAGCCAATATAGTTATTTTAAATGATTAACTTTTAATGAGATTGAAAATGAGAAAAGAAGTCTTCCAGGTGACTTCTGGTCAAGATGGTGGAATAAACACTGTGCTCATCTACCATGACCACATCAAAATTACAACTAAATTATAGAACAGTCATCATTGAGAACAACCTCAAGTCTAGTTGACTGGACTTCTATAACTAAGGATATGAAAGCCATGTGGAGACTGGTAGAAGTAGAGCAGATGCTGTGGTGGTTGGTCCTACATGCTCCTGTGGTAGTAAGAACTGGGAAGAATGTCTAGGATGCAAAGGTCCCCCCTGAGGAGTGATGGATCTTGGTCCTACATTGGGCTCCCAGCACAGGGCTTCAGTGCAGGGAAGAGAAGTTCCCATAACACCTGCTGTGAAAACGAGCAGGGACTGTGGCTGAATGAGACAGAGGGCTTCTAGTTTTAAAGGGACTATGCACAGCACAGACTCACTCACAAACTCATTCTGAGCTCCAGTGCTGGGGCAGCAGCTTGAAAAAGACATAGATGGAGAAGTTCAATTGTCTTGTTTCAAGATGAGGGCTGTAGGGGAAGCTCTCTCCAGGACAGAAATGCTGGCAGGTAACATTGTTTCTTCAAAGTGCCCTCCCCCCACTCAGCCTGCAGACACAAATGGACACCAAATCTGAGTTTTTATGAACTTGGATCACACCACTCTCCTCACCCTGGTGATTCTCTGAGACCCTCACCCTACCCAACTCATGCAATGGCCCAAATCTGTTTCAGCAGCTGTTCCTCATAAGCAGCCAGCCATGGCCCATGCTCTGAATTCCTAAAATCTCTCAGAGATCCACAAACCCCAAACAATTTGTGGCTGGCAATGGCATGCTCTGTATCTCTTAAGTGGCCCTGAGTATGGCACTAGTGGCAGCTGACCTTGGATCACAGCATAGCCTCTCCCAGGCACCTTCAAACCCAGAACAGGTGGCTACCAACTGCATTTCACTTTGTGGATCCTACCAGGTGGCCCTGAGCTGGGCACAGGAAGCAGCCTACCTTGCCTGCAACATAGCGCTTCCCTAGAGAACCAACACACAGTGTCCAGCTTCAAACCTTGATATCACCGTGTAATCAGCTCTGCAAATGACACAACCAAAGGGTGAACTTTGCAGACAGCAGAGCCCAACTAAGCAAATTCTCTGTGGGACCAGGCCCCACACAATAGCTCATCCACTGTAGTCATGACCATTCTTCATAGTCAGTCACCCTTAGGGTCCATCCCAATCACTGATGTACCAACAGCAATCAAGGCTCAACTACAACAGGAAGGGACAAATAACCCACACAAGAGACATTCCAGTAGCACCCAGCTCAGGTGACCGGGGAGACTGTGCCACTGGGGCTCACAGGAAAACTACTACATAAGGCCACACTGCTAAGACTGGGAGACATAGGTCTATCCAATAAAAAAAAAAATAATAAGAAGAAGAAGTCAGCCATGATGGAGAGACAAAAATCATGTCCCAAAAGAAACAACAGGATAAAACTCCATAAAAAGAACTAAATGAAATGAAGAACTGAAATGAAGGCAGGCAATCTACCAGATACAGAGTTCAAAATATTGATTATAAAGATAACTTAATAAACTTAGGTGAAGAATAGTTAAACTCTGTAAGAACTTACACAATAAGATAGAAACCATAAAAAGTACCAGCCAGAAATGAAGAATACAATAACTGAAATGAAGAATATGTTAGATGGAATCAACTACAGATTAGATGAAGCAGAGAACTGTATCAGTGCTTTGGAAGACAAGGCAGCAGAAAACCAATTGGAACAACAAAAAGAAAGAAAATTAAATGATGATATTTAAGGGGCATCTAGGACCACATCAAGTGTAACAATGTTTGCAGGATAGGGGTACCAGAAGAAGAGAGAGCAAAGAATTGAAAACCTATTTGAAGAAATAATGACAGAAGAAGAAGATGTACAAGCCAAGGAAGTGCAGAGAGTCCCAAACAAGATAAACCCAAACAGGCCTACACCAAGACACATCATAATTAAAACAGCAAAGGTTGAATTAAAAAAAAAAAAAAGGTTAACGTCAAAGAGAATATCTTAAAAGCAACAACAGAAAAGCAGTTAGTTACTTACAAGAGGGCTTTCAGATGATTTCTCAACAAAACCTTTGCAGGCCTGAAGGGACTGGCAAGATATACTTAAAGTGATGAAAAACAAAGACCTACAACCAAGATTATACTAACTAGCAAGGCTATCATTTAGAATCAAAGGACAGATAAAGAAAAAACTAAAGGAGTTCATCACCACCAAACCAGGATTCCAAGAAGTGATAAAGGGATTTATTGAAGAAGGGGGGAAAGGAGAAGTCGGAGGAGGAGGAGGAGGGGAAAGAGGAGAAAGAAAGAATTAAATGGCAATAACTGCATGCCAATTAATAATTAATTTCATAGTAGATGAATTAAATACTCCAAAAGACATAGGTTAGCTGAATGGATAAGAAAACAAGACCTGTACATATGATGCCTATAATAGACCCACTTCAGATCAAAAGACACACAAAGACTGAAAGGTATGGAAAAGGATTCATCTAAATGAAAATGCAAATAAAAACTAGGGTCACAATATTTATACTAGACAAAATAGAATTTATAACAAGGGCTATGAGAAGAGGTAAAGAAGAGCATTTAATAATGTAAAGGGATCAATTCAACAACAGGATATAACTCTCATAAACATATACATACCCAATGTAGGAGCACCTAACTATATAAAGCAAATATTGACTGAAATAAAAGGAGAGATCAACAGTAATGCAGTCATAGTAAGGGACTTTAACACCCTATTGACATCAATGGATAGATCATCCAAACAGAAAAACAACAAGCAAAATGTTGCATTAAATGACAAATTAGACTAGGTTAATTTAACTGATATTTTTAAACATTTCACCACAAAGCAGCAGAATATAAATTCTTTTCAAATCCACATGGAGCATTTTCCTGGGTAAATTACATGTTAGGCCACAAAACAAGTCTCAATACATTTAAGAACATTCAAATTATATCAAATATCTTTGTTCAAAATGGTATGAAACTAGGAATCAATTATAAAAAGAAAACTGAAGAACACACAACAAACACATGGAGGCTAAGTAACATGCTACTAGACAATGAATGGTTTAACAAAATCAAGGAAGAAATCAAAAGATACCTGGAAACAAATACAAATGAAAACACAATTCAAAACCAATGAACATAGCCAAAGAAGTGTTAAGATAGAAAAGTTCATAGCAATACAGGCTTAACTCAAGACACAATAAAAATCTCAAATAAACAATTTAACCTTAACACCCGAAGGAACAAGAAAAATAATAAAACCCAAAGTGAGTAGAAGGAAGGAAATTATAAAGATCAGATGGGAAATAAATGAAATAGTCTAAAAAATATAGAATAGATCAATGAAACCAAGAGCTTGTTCTTTGAAAAGATAAACAAAATTGATAAACCTTTAGCCAGCCATGAAAAAAAGAGAATGCTCAATAAAATAAAAAATGAAAGAGAAGTGATAACTGACTCCACAGAAATATAAAGGATTATAAGAAAATACTATGAACAATTATATGCCAAAAAATTGGACAACCTGGAATAAATAGTTATATTCCAAGAAACATACAATTGTCCAAAACTGAATAAAGAGGAAATGAAAACTCTGAACAGAATAATAACTACTAATGAAATCGAATCAGTAATCAAAACCTCCCAACAAATAAAAGTCCTGTACCAAATGGCTTCACAGGTGAATTTTATCAAACACTCAAATAAGAATTAACACCTATATTTCTCAAACTATTCCAAAAACTTCAAGAGAAGTGAAGCCTCACAAACTCATTTTATGGGGCCACCATTTTCCCCCTGATAAACTGAACTCAGCAATACATTGAAAAGGTCATATGCCATGACCAAGTGGGATTTATTCCTGGGATGCAAACTTCAAAATTCACAAATTAATTAACATGCTACTCCATATAAATAAAATGAACAGTAAAATCATATGATCATATAAATAAATGCATAAAAAGATTTGACAAAATTAGATGTCCATTTATGATGAAATTCTCAGCATAATAAATACCATATATAGCAAACTCTCAGCTAGCATCATAGCCAATGCTGAAAAGCTAAAAATGTTTTCCTTACATTGGAAAAAGACAAAGATGTCCACTTTCACCACTTTTATTCAATATGATAATGGAAGTGCCAGCCCCAGCAATCAGACAGAAAAAGAAATAAAAGGCATTTAAATTGGAAAGGAAGAAGTAAAACTGTCGTTATTTGCAGATGACATCCTGCTCTATATAGGGAACCCTAAAGATTCCACCAAAAAAAAAATTATTAGAACTCATAAATGAATTTAGTAAAGTATTAGGATACAAAATTAATGTTCAGAAATTGGTTGCATTTTATGTAATAATGAACTATCAGAAAGAGAAATCAGTTAAGAAAACAGTCCATTTACAATAGCATCAAAAAAATAAAAAAACAACAAATAAATTTAACCAAGGAAGTAAAAGATCTGTGATTGGAAAACTGTATCTGACTGAAAAAGGAAACTGAAGAAGATAGAAATAAGTGGAAGGCTATATATTACATGCTCATGGATAGGAAGAATTAACATCATTAAAATATCATACCATCCAAAGTAATCTATAGATTTTGTGAAATACCCATCCAAATACCAATGGCAATTTTCCACAGAATTTGAACAAATAATCCTAAAATTTATATGAAACCACAAAAAGCCCCTGAATAGCCAAAGTATTCTTGAGAAAGTAGTACAAGTATGGAAGTATCATGCTACCTGATATCAAAATATAATACAGAGATATAGTAATCAAAATAGCATGGTACTGTCATAAAATCAGTTCAACGGAATGGAATAGAGAGCCCAGAAATAAACTCATGCCTATATGGTCAGTTAACCTATGACAAAGGAGGTGAGATTATACAATGGGGTAAAAAATTTCTCTTCAATAAATGGTGCTTGAAAACTGGACAAATACATACAAAAGAATGAAACTGGACCACCTTCTTACACCATATACAAGAATAAACTCGAAATGGATTAAAGAGTTAAATGTATGACACAAAATTATAAAATTTCTAGAAGAAAAGTAGGCAGCATACTCTTTGGCATTGCTCTTAGCAATATTTTTTGGTTATGTCTCTTCAAGCAAGGGAAAAAAAGGGAAAATTAACAAAGCAGACCATATCAAACTAAAAATTTTCCCACACAGAATGAAAACACAAACCTGAATGGGAGAAGATATTTGCCTATGATACATCCGATAATGGGTTAATATCCAAAAAATATATGAGAAATGCACACATCAAAAAAATCCAATTAAAAAATGGTCAGAGGACGTGAATAGACATTTCTTCAATGGGAACATAGAAATAGACAATAGACATGGAAAGATAATCAACATCACTTACCATCAGGGAAATGCAAATAAAAACTGCAATGAGATATCATTTTACACCTATTGTACACATATTGTAATGACTACATATGGTGTCAGATGAGTACTAGACTTATTGGGGTGATTACTTTATATAAATGTCTAATCAATATGTTATACATGTGAAATTAATATGTCAACTGTAACTAAAAAATTAAAAAGAAAATTCTTCTACATTACCCACTTAAGTTACACATTATCTATTTCTGAAGCTCATCATTCCATTCTACGGATTTTAATTTCATTCTGCCTACAGATTTTTGTAGTGCTAGTGTAATGGTAATAAATTCTTTTAGCTTTTATGTCTTTAAAAGTTTATATTTGCTCTCTTTATTAAAACTAATTTTTTTCTGGGTTTAGAATTCTAGCTTGA
Source organism: Cynopterus sphinx (assembly GCA_030015415.1). Taxonomy (NCBI): domain Eukaryota; kingdom Metazoa; phylum Chordata; class Mammalia; order Chiroptera; family Pteropodidae; genus Cynopterus; species Cynopterus sphinx. The sequence continues at coordinate 52,911,621 of CM057379.1, forward strand.
CAGATTTTTACCTTTTAGTACTTTAAGGCCATCATAACTTTTTCTACTGCCCTGCACTGTTTCTGATGAGAAGTTTGTATCTTTGTTTCTTTCATATAGTGTTATTTTCCTTTTATTACTTTTAGGGTTTTCTCTTAATTTTTGATTTTCAATAATTTGTTATGATATCCTTATTATGACTTTAGTTATGATTCTTCTAATTAATGTTTGTTGAGATTTTTGGATATTTGGCTTTATAGTTTTCACCAAATTTGGAAAAACATTTCTTCAAATATATATTCTGTCTCCCAACCTTTTTCAGAGAATCCAATGAATTGTTAGGCTATTTGATATTTTATCATAGCTTACTTGTGCTTTATTTGTTTTCTCATTTTTATTTCTCTGTGGGCTTTATTTTGAATAGTCACTATTTCTAGATCATCAAGTTCATTAATCTTTTAGATTTCAATGTCTAAACTGCTGTTAATTTTATCTAGAGTATTTTTCCTTCACATATTGTACTTTTTTATCTCTAGATATATTTGAGTGTTTTTTTAACAAATATACAGTATATTTGTACCTTTTACTATGAACTTAATATTTATTTCCACAAATTCATATGCTGAAATCATAACCCCCAAAGTAATAATAAAAGTGTTGGAGCCCTTGAGAGGTAATTAGAATATAGGGGGAGCCTCCATGAATATAATCAATGCCCTTATAAAAACAGACATAGAGCTTTTGCTCTCTGCACTTTCTCCCCAAGTGAGAATACAAAGAGAAGATGGCCATTTGCCAACCAGAAAGAGTGTTCTCACCAGACATGGATCTGCCAGCACCTTGATCTTGGACTTCCCAGCCTCCAGAACTGTGAGAAATAAATGTTTGTGGTTTAAGCCACTCAGTCTATGGTATTCTGCTATAGTAGCTCAAATGGCTAATAAGACAGCTGTTTCAATGTCTTCATTTTTAATTCTCTCATTTTGTTATCTCTGAGTTTGTTTCTATTGATTGATTTTTCTTTTTGATATAGGACATATTTCCTATTTATCTGCTTCAACTGTAATTTTTTATTTGATATTGGACATGTAATTTTACATCGGTGGCTGGATTTTGTTGTAAAATTTAAACAACTCATAATCTGTTCAGTATGCAATTAAGCTACTAGGAATCAGTTTTTTCTTTTGTGTCTTGCTTTTAAATTTTGCCGGGATGGGTCCAGAACATGCTTCAATTCACAGTTAATGTGGCCCTACTACTGAAGCAATAGTCTTGAGGACTCTACCTGATGCCCTGTACATTAGGAGTCCTGCCATTCTGACTGGCTGGAATACAAACTATTCCCAGCCCCATGTGATTTTTGGAGTTTAATCTTCCAAATCTTTTCTGTTACTTTTTCCTCCCATCCTAGTATTTACCTCACATTCAAGTGTATATCAGTACTTGCCAAGCCTCAAACTCTTCCGTAGACTTTCAGAGCTAGCTCTCTCTCCTGTGTCCTTCCTCCTTTCCTCTCTTTCTCTCATAGTTTGTTCTGCAAATTCTAGCCCACTTGGACTTCCTGAACACTGAACTATGCCTCCTCAATTCAAGGAGACTGCCAGTTCCTATATGGATTCCTCTGTCTTATCATGGGTCCAGAAACTCTCTCTAGACAGTGAGCTGAGGTATGCCTATGGCTCCTCTCATTTACTTCTCATTTCTTGGGGATTATGCCACTCAACAGTCTATTGTCCGAAGCCTGAAAACCGTTTCTTTCATACATTTTGTTCATATATCCAGTTATTTAAGGTGAGAGAATAAATCTTGCCCCTATTATTCCATCATGGCTAATAGCAGAAGCCCTTGATTTATTTAGCCATTTGTTTTACTTAAAAAAAAGAAAGAAACTAAATTATTCACAAAGAACTGTAGTTATAAAACTTTAATTTTAGTGACTCAGATAAAATTATAAGATTTTCTTAAAATGATCAATAACTTTAAGATTTCTTCTGGTATGAGATAATTAATTTTTAAAGTTAAATGACAAAAATATCTAACAATTGCTGATATTTATTTTTCTAAGCATAAAAATCATGTAATAAGTTAACAAAGTTTACAATACCTTGTTTATATACATGATATTCTCAAAATATAGTATATCAGTTTCATTTATCATTGTACAAATTTTTGTGATTCTGTGATGTGAAACTATGCCAAGCCTATCTAACCAGCATTTAATTGCCCTGGCTTATATGTGCACTAATAGAATTTACTTTAAAAGAGTAGATGTGCATACATCTGAATTACTGAATAAAAGTAGAGAAAGAAAAGAAGAAGAAGAGAAAGGAAATAAAGAAGGAAATTAGAAAAGAAGGAAGAACATTGACCAAAAATTTTTTTTAAAGTTCAGAGTGTAAAATTCTCAAGAATATATTTAGGAAAACTGCAAGTACTATAGAGGTAGCCAAGGAGGATTTAAACAAAATTCTGAATTATATTTGCAATACAATTAACTTGTTAGAGATATTCAATAATTATCTGAATATTTTTATTAAAGTTTTAATAATTAAACTGTTGAAAAAATGTACACAGAAAAACAATTGACTCAACTCAACATGAATTTGAAAATGCTTGGTATCATACAGAAGGATCATAAAGAGAAGCAGTGGAAAATTACTAGGAAAGAAAAGGAAGAGCCATCATCTGGTCTTGGAAAACCAGGATGTGGGGTTTGAATATCATTCTCTAAACCTAAATGATTCCCTACCAAAATAAGTTGTGTCCCATTTGCAAATAATGAACCAGTAAGGAAGCACATATAAGTACAGGTTTTTAAAATTTAGTTTCCCAACCATAAAAATCATGATAAATAAAACTTACACTATAGTGTGTGCATTTAGTAACTACATGTGTAGAGATAAACTTACATATGCATGTATGTCCAATTGTGTTTTTTTTTGTCTTCCTGAAATAGCATGATTGAAAACTCCAGATATTGTTCTAAGCAAATGGAGTAGAGGCAATTGAAACTTCTTGAACAAAGGAGTAACAGGATTAAAGCAGTAATTTATGAAGAATATCCCAGTGTCTATGTGTAGAGCTGTCCCAATTATCACTATCCCAGAGAAATAAAATTATTCAATATTTAGAAGTCTCATTTTTCACTATGCCCAGATTTCTACAGCCTCTCTTGCCTCTATTACTACAGATGGATAATTCTGTAGTAAGTGGCCATTTGGGGTGATTTAAAAGGTGGATAATTTGGAATATTATTTAATTCGTCCAAAATATCAAGAATAGATATTTTCACCCTTTATGCAGTCATTGGAATTCAGGCTTTGAGAAGTCCAGACTGTAGTCAGGCATTTGCCTGTAGAGTAAACTTCCAAACTGTATTGTGTGCTTCATTCTGTGAAAGGGAGGGAGCTAATAGTGCTCTTCATCTCTTGAGAAGGCTGCCTAAATGTGTGGTATTAAAGGAATTTACCCAGTTTTCTTCCTGGAGAGTATCAGCTTGTTTCAGGTCACTATAAGTTATAAGCTATTCTCAGTATAAAAAGAAAGGTAGTATGTGTGCATGTATATATGTGAATTAAAGTCACTTTGGCAAAGAAGAGTGAGAAGAACCTGATATTTAATCTTAACAATTAGCAAGCTTGAGAAAGCCTTTAAATATCAAGAAATGAACATGCTAAACATGTAGTAAATTGGCATTTTAATGCTGCTAAAAGCGGGTGAATGCAAATATGAAGACCATAAATCAAGTTTATCTTTTATTTTTTAGATGCTGGCTCTAATTAAGACATATCATTTTAAGAATGTATTATGAAATTAAAAACTACAGAATGTACACTATAATTACTTAGATTTGAAAACATATTACTTAAAAAATTATTAAAAATAAGAATTTTAAAATTTGCATATAAAACAAATGCCATTAAAAAAGGGTATATTTATAAAATACACTATTAAATGTACAGACCTGTGCTGTTAAATATAGTCACCTCTAGCCATAGGTAGCTATTTAAAATTATATTAAAAATAATAAAATTATATAAAATTAGAAATTTAGTTCATCCACAACACAGCCACATTTCAAGGATAGCCAGGTGTTACTGTTTTAGATAGCTCTGTCCATTAATATAGACTAATGTTTATATCTAAAATAAATCTGAAAATAATTTGAGAAATTACAATAATATATGCTGAAGATATTGTCTATATTTAAATTTATGTATGGTGTGCATAAACATAATTATTTTAATATTCAGAAAAGACTTAAATTTCTTTTTATTATAGGGATGTTAAAATGAAACAATTTTGATAGGAGTATTTATTATATATCAAAATGGAGCTGTAGATAGTAACAAGCTACTGTCATTCATGTGATTAATTCACAATGCATACCACTTACAATAATAAAATTGCTACAATGGTCTGTTATCATTCTTTAATTAAAAATGGAAATAAAACATTTCACAAGTATAAAAATTAATATTCATTTGGTAATCTATCAAATTAGCTCATAATCATTGTAAATTTCTCAATTAGAATTTACTCAGAACAATGTTAACAGAATTTTTTAAACAAAAGTATAAAGTGGATCTTTTAAAACACATCTGTACTGTTTGATAAGTAATCATTATAATTAGTGCTTTTAGTGAAGATTTCATGAGAGCTCAGTTACTTCAAATTAAAAAGGCCATCTAAAATATGTAGGTTCATAGTAAGAAAAGTTTAAGTATATGAAATCTAATGTAGGACCAAAAAGATAACAGGATTTGATATGAGGGAGATATCAAGCAATTTAGACCTAGTGTACTTTAGATATAATTTCACTATATATTTTAGCTCTAGTGAATCTAGGTATAATTTAACCCAACCACCAATTTAAAAGATAAAGTGACTCAGATGTATATGTAGAAACTGTCACACCCAAAACACAGCCCAGTTTTCCAGAGTACTAAGGCAAGAACAAGTTTCTTTTTTTTTTTTTTGTACTTTAGTCAAAGGAGCTGAAAAGAGATGGTATAAGCTAACCAAAAACAAATAGAAACCAGTATCTTTGTCTTATTATTAACCATTTCAATAAAGACAGTAAATTTCCAAGGTTGTACATAATTTATATGTGACATCCATTAGGAAAGGAATAAATCATGATGAAATAACTCTTTAGACACTAACAATAAGATTGGTAGTCACAATGAAAACAATAAATCCAAACTCTTGACTTAAGCATACGAGACCCTGAACGATCTGCATCCAACCTAAATTCTACTGCTTTCATAACACGGAGTTTTGCTTTAGTCAGTAAAGTTTCAATCCAACATACATTTACAATTGCCTATTATGTGTCTAGAATTCTTTCAGACATTAAGGATGGTGCCAGAAAGGAGTCATTGTTACTGTCTTCAAAGATTTAAGCAAGATGGAGACGCAAATCTTTCTCCTTTCTTCAAGGATATTAATTTTATAACATGAGAAAATAAGCAAATGAAAAGGGTAAGAGCTATGACAAACATCCCTCCTATGAAAATACATAAGATGGGATCAGGCATTAAAGACAAAATTCATGACTTGAATTTTAAATATTGAGTAAGCTTTAGCTAGGCAAAGAAGCCCAAGAGAGGTATTCTAGGCAGACAGGCCAGCTCACATCTCTCCTGAGGCTCAGAGTCATTTATCTAATTGTCTCCTCCATCTTTCTTAGGTGTTTCACAATTTCTTCCAACTTATTGTACTATAACTAAACGGAAGATCCCCCACCCTGCTGAAATCAGAGTCTCTCCTTGTTGTTTTCTTGAACAAATGAGACATCTGGATAAATGCTTGATTCCTTCTCTCACATACTGTACTTCCATTCATTTACCAAATACTTCCAACTCAACCTCCCAAAGATCTTTCAAATTCATTTTTCCAGTCCCCGTCCACACATTCACTAATCTTATTTGGGTCCCTATTATCTTTTACTTAAATGACTCCAACTGCCTCCTAGCAGGTTCCTCTTCCTTTAGTGTTACCACTTTCCCATCCACTTTATGAAGATAGCATGACATTTTTAAAAGCAAACATGAATGTCACACTTTTGCTTAAAATGTTCTCAAAGCTCTTTACCACCCTGAAAAACATGAGCCCTGACCTCAGAACTGACCTCTCTGTCTCACCTCAGGAACACCCTTTACTGTAAGGCAGTCGTCAGGGACTTCTTTCAGTTTCTCTAACCTACCAAGTTCTTTTTCCCTTTGGCATCTCTAATTTTGCTAGCCCTCAACCTGAAATCCCACCATCGCCTTTTTCTCTTTGATGGAAAACTACTCTGTTCCTAAAATTAAGCTTAAATATCCCCTTTGCCAGTAAGTATCCCCAAAACCTACAAATCTAGGGAAGTCTTTTATCTTCTATGCTTTTTTACTTGTCTCTTTTGTCTTAGCATTCATCCCATATTTCAAAATTAGTGAAGTGGGACCTAATTTATGTTGTTCTGTACTAATTTGTATATCCTCTGTGCCTGGCACATGGAATAGACTTAATATTTAAATAAAAATTGTAATTTCTGGGGCACGTTTTCTTTATATGTAAGATGAATAAATTATTGTAATAGATTATATTTAAGGATTCAGTTTTAAACTTCTCTGATTTTGTGAAAGAGATTATAGATATCATAACTTCATAAAACATTTTTTTATATATTAAACTGTCAACTTCCTGTCAGTGTTCATTTCTTATTCATTTCTGTATCCCCAGGTCCGGCCACCCACAGATATTTGGTCTTTATCAGATGAATAAACACTAAACACATAATGTAGGAAACACAGTATTTTTCAAAATTATTTAAAATTTTTTCAAAATTACTTTTAAGAGAAAATTTTAATGTATTGTAAAACATTAGATTCAGGAATAATCTAATTTTAACAATTCTTAAATGTAATAATTTCTTAAAAGCATGTGATATGGAGCATGTAAAAATCTCATCAATCTCTTCCTTCCTCTGACATCTCAGTTGGATAAAGTCTTCCAATCTCAGAAGATAACTTTCTGAATATAGCAAAGCCCATGTTTTATATAACTTTCCTTTCAGCAGAAAAGAAATGGGACCGTTCAGCAGGCAATAAGTGTTAGATAAAATTGTGACTACTCCTGATTTCCTCTACCTTCAAATGCTGTTCACTAAATGGGCCAAAATCTCCTTCTGCTGCAAAATTCAGGAAAGAAAGGAATGCATCAGTAAGATAATGGCGCACATCTCCACATATTCACAGTAACTTTGGTGCATGGAAGAAAAGAGAATCACCTGGGCAATAAATTAAATGACCTATTAACATTCTAAGAAGTTTGGACACTGTCTGAACCTGGGGCTTGGTTAGATCAGGAGATAAGAAAAAATGATGTTAAGACAAATGTCAGTTGGACTAGAAGAAGAAGGGTGTGAGAAGGAAAATTATGATTTGTGCTGTGGAGCCTGTATCCTTCATGTATGAAAGCATCTGATGTACATAGATTTACATTTATAAGTACCACCAATCATATTTATTCCTAGGATATGATTTTTTTGTTCACTACTAAATTGAACTTGTATGTGATTGGCTATGCTAAGTAAATTATAGTCTGCTAAAAGAAAATACAACATATGCAATATAATGTTATAGAGTGAGAATATTCCAGAAACTAAGAATCATATCTCTTTCTAGACATCCCAAAATGTTCTTTCTTGGTATATGTAAGAGGAATCATAAACTCATCCAGTTTGGTCCTATAATCAACTGGCACTAGCACTTGGGAGAATCACATAACTTCCTTAGATCTTATATGTAAAATGAGGCAATTCATTATTTCACATATAAATTTCTATGTGCACACACCTAATAAATTTGTTATGCTCATAGGACATGCTGTGCTCATGATAGGGATGTGAAATCAGTTTCATACATCCTGACATATTTATAGCATCAACCTTTAACTACATGTATATAGATTTATTTTTTCTTATAGCAACAGTACAGTACCTATGGCTTTAAAATAAAGAGGCTCCTGAAGTCTTTACATACTTGCAGTCAACAAGTTAAGATAAAACAAATAAATTGTTAACTGTGTTCAGGATTAAAATAAATATAAAAATGTAAAGAATTGTTCACTTCTCTTTCCTGGTCAAACATATCAATCTAGACCGGTTGCTGAGAAGCTTGTGAATATTTTTTTTCTCTTTTACATTCTTTCGTATCATTGATTCTAAGACAATGCCATACATTTAACTATTTGTTGAATTTATCAATAGATGAATGGCATGATAAATTACTTTCACCCTAACAGTATTTTCAAAGACAAGATATCTTAAAAAAAAAAAAAGCAACTTATAAAGGTCATTATCTTATTAATTGATCAAACTCTAGGGACATATCCAACTCTTCACTGACTCTTATCAGAGTGTTTATATATTATTTCCTGTTGATCCTTAATATTTTTCTGCACTAAAAATGGTTTAGTGCACACTTTTAGTGGCTCAATTATTCTAATATGTATTGGATTCCAAGATGCCAAATTGTTAAATAGGACATCATTCACAGCATTTCTAGAGAACAGAGGCACTACTTTTATAAACCAAGTTGTACACTAATTCTAAATACTCAAATGTATAATATATATAAATATAGGAGAAAATAACTATTACTTAGGAAAAGAGAAATATATGTGTATAATACATATACATACAACTTATTATTTTAAATGGTCTTTGGATATTCATGAGAGCCATCAGTTTGAAATGACTCCCAACTTCACCCTCTAGAGCAGAGGTAAAGTATCCTCTCCTTTACACAAGGAGAGGTTAACTTGTGCTCTCCTGGAGTCTATAGGGCTCAGAGCTTACAGCTGGCACCGTGCTTTAAAAAAGTATATATGTGAGAAATGCAGTTACTCACCTATGGGGAACGGAGAGATAGAGAACTAGTTAGCTTCAAAAGCTTTCTACATTGCCATTTGAGCTAAAAACAAAGATGCATGAGAATTTATCATCAACCAGAAGCAAACAAATGGAACAGAGTGGACTGACTAGCATTAGACACTAACTATATTTCATCTGAAAAAGGAAAAAGAGTGCCTGACTGTTTTTCATGAACCATAGTGAAGACAGAGAAGTCCCAGAGCTAGTTAAAATCTACAAGAACACTGTGTGCATAGGCAAGGTGACCACCACTCAAAAAAGTAAAAATAAGAAAAAAGAAAAAGAGAAGGAATGTAAGTGTCTGGCTAAAGAAAAATGAATTGTTTTGTCATGGGGAGCAATGCAGAAAGTTCCCAGTAGTCTCAAATATACTCTAAGAAGGCAACATCGATCACCCAGCCTAGAGTCAGCTATTAATGCATTAATGCTGGTCAGAGTGAGAGCTAACCAGTGCATTATAGCTCCCTTCCTTACTCATGTACTTGTTTCCCCACCACCTTGATTTTAATGTCTCTTCTCCTAATACAGAAGAGATTCTTGACCGTGGTGGGGTTGAGGAGGGAATAGGGTAAGAGGTCTGGGCTCTGGCCAAAGGACAGGATAAAGAGAAAAAGCTGACCAAACTTTCCATTCTTGCCACAGGCTATCAAACTCAAACTAGGCTGTGTAAGAAAATGGACTTTTAAAAATAAAGTTTTGGTTTTTTTGAAGATCACCCTAGTCTAAACCTGTGCTAGCCAATACAGGAGCCACTAGCCAAGTTTGACTATTTAAATTAAAATTAAAGAAGATTAAAAATTCAGTTCATCAGTCACAACAGCCACATTTCAAGTGTTGTAATGTGATGTATGACTACTACGTGTGATGACTACTTTATTGAATGGTGCAGATGTAGAACATTTCTATTAGCATTGGCTCTAGAAGCACTGAACTTAGAATTTTGCTTGTTATTAAAACTCATCAGAGGACTTTTGTTGTTATCTGAGTGTAAACAGCATGATTTCACAGAGTAGAATTACATGGCCAGAAGTGAAGAATAGTTGATCTTCTGATTGCACTTGATAACTTAAAACCCTTCAGTGTACCAGATATATATACACAAATGTATGTGTATATACATATATACATACATACATACATATAGATATATCTATCTATATGTATGTATGTATATATATAATCTAGAGAGACAGACACACACGTGCATGCACACACATAAAATATGTATACATATACATACACACATATATACATATATACACATATACACACATATACACATACATATACATACATGTATGCATATATACACACATACATATGTATGTATGTTATAATCTATAGAGAGACACACACATACACATAAAATACTATCCTATTTATAAGTATTAATAAAAGTATCCATTCTTACTTGGAATAATAAGATCAACTCTAGTGCCTGTATGTTATTTCTATATATTTTTTTCTCTCTTGGAAAATTTCAGGTAGAATGAGAGAATATTAAACCAAATAAACCACATAAAATGCTGACATTATTGATATTCTTAATATTTGTTCTAAATTAAAAAAAAATTATCCTAAAAATAAAAATTTTACTTGTGTTATAAATATAAAAAGTATTTTCAAAGAATTAAAAATTTGACAATTTACAAATCTACTTTTTTAAACTCATGAATTTGATTTCAGTCATGAGACAATAATTTAATCATTAACATAAATAATTCAAGTACTTGGAAATCTTCTTGATTCTCATGAGTTCTAACAACTTAGTTTTCTTTTTTGCCATGTGCATAATCTAGACAGGCAGCAATGATATTTAGTCTATTTACAAACATATTTATTCTCTTATTATTCATTACTTTCCCAAGGTTTAATGTAACATATTAAAAACATAAAATTATATAAAATACTTCGTCATAAACACTAACCTACAAAAAAATTTAAAATTCTTAGCACATTACTCCATGGGGAAATAAGTGTAATCTTTTGCTGAAAACATATGGCAAACTCACAAAAAGTGCTTTTCCAGGTGTTTTAAATTGGAATAATGTTGCTTGTAAATCTCCGGGAAAATTATAGCATGTTGTTATAGCACATAAAGCCTAATACCCCTCTGACAGATGTGAAAATCAAGGCCCACTGTCACTTTTCTTGAGTGGCAGTCTAATACTGACCTTAAAAACATGGGATACAGAATCAGAAAAATTAAATTCAGACCCTGGCCCTGGCATGTATTCGGTGCCAAATTTGGGTAAGTTGCCTAACATCTCCAGGCTTCACACCTTTCCTGTATAAACTGAGAATAATACTATAATACCAACCACACAAGTTTCTTATAAAATATATGTTTTTAACACATACAAATTATTTTAGCATTTTTATTCTTATTTAGCGCTTAAAATTTTTCCATGATCATCTGCTTAAAGCCACATGTCAAAGTGAATAAAGTTATAAGCCATTCACCTTTCTGTGTGACCATAGCTCAGGGATGCCTGCACCACATGTTTTGGCAGCTTAGGGTCAATCCTTAGCTATTTTTTCCAAAGCAGGCCTTTAGTGCCAGAGCAGGTGGGATTAAAGTGGTGTTCATCCAAACCTACATTTGCTTCCATACTCCTCCTTCACATGTACATGCTTGTCCCCAGAGCAAATTTCATTCTTCTTTTAGTTCCAAGCCCTCCTTCATTTCCTTTCCCCCCCAAAAGTGACAATTTTTTAAGGGAAAACTGCATCTCCTTATATGTGAGTATAGACAATAGGCTATGTTAGTCAAGAGACAAACTAGAACCTGTGTTGGAGAAACAAATTGGCTGTAGAAAAGAGAATACTGGAACTGTTCTAGGATTAGCCTTTAAAGTACATAACAAATCCAGATATGCTTCAGACAATCATCAGTAACACACAGGGGGTACAAATCTGTCAAGTAAATGGTGATGTATTACCTAGCCAAGAACACAGAAGCCTGAAACAGTGTTTATGACCAGAAACGCCAGACATGCAGCAACAGCCAGTCAACACACACTAACAATGTCAAGGATCTGGCTGGTTCGAGTATCAGACTTGAAGAGAGGGACCTTGGTTCTGAGAATCTGGAGTTTATATGCTGCATGACATGGATTCACCAAGCCCTGCTCTGCTGTGATCAGGAGCTAGGGTCCAAATTTATTAGCTAAGCTTGGGCCATTGGAGAACCTTGGCCTTTACCTCTGTTCTTAAACTTCAGCATTATATAGATGGTCTCCACGCCTTGTGACTTTCAGTGCAAAAATGTCCCTGCTCTTCAAGAATGAGTAAACACATCTCATCATCTCAGGCTATAAACTCAATTGTAAAAGAAAGCTAATTTTTATTATATTTTTAAAAATTACCAAATCTAATATTATATCTAGTTGCCATCTAAATAATGGAAAATCTCAACTAATTACTGGTTTTCCCCAACTTCAATTGTGTTTAGTTCTTGAGCATAGGGAAGAGGAGTGTGACTTGGTCCTCATGTTACCAACTTTTTTTTCCTCTGATGAAATCAACATATTTTCCATATTAGAAGAAAAGCACTAAATTCAGTCTGCACTCCATCAGCAAATCTGAACACTATTTCAGCCTCCAAATTTTGTCTCTCTGATTTCTTGTTTTTCCTTCAACTTTCCTTAAGAAAGTCAAAATAATCTTTAAAAAGATAAAATATGCTATAATTTATTTTTAATTTAATACTTCCCACTTAAGTTAGAATTACATCTAAATTCTTACCATGGTTGAAAATGACCTGCAATATATATCCATGCTTTCCTGTAACTTTACCTTGTGTCATTCTCTCCCATGGTCACTAAACTCTACATAGTTTCCTTTTTGTTCTTCTAAGATGCTAAAGCTCTTTTTAGGCCTTTGTGTTTGCTTTCATACTACCTAGAATGTCTTCCCATTCTTATTTCCAATCAATGGCCACATTTTCCCAGATTTCAGCTAAAAGATAATTTGTTTTGAGAGTCTTTGTCTGACTATTCTATTTAATGTTTTATTGAGCCCACCATCATCACCATCATCAACCACTTTAGTATATAATCCAGTTTTGCAAAAGCTTATCATATTCAATAATCATCTTGTTTATTCATTATATCTCATTGCAATCTACTAGAATAGTTTATGAAATAGGCATGCTGTTAAGGCTGTTCACTGCCCAGCTATAGTGCCTGATATAAATGGTGTGCCAGATGCATAAAAATTTGACATTAAATCTGCCTTACTAACCTTAATTTTTATTCCACCTCTTTTGTTTCATCAAAGTTAAACGTTACTTCCAAAAACACTTGCATCAGTTTCTCTCACCTGAAATAATACTGTATAACTGATTGCACATCTTTGAAAAATTTCTCCTGATTTGTTCTTTATAAAAACCAATGTGAAAATTGTGCATATATTTGTAGAATATTTGATTGTTAGACCACTCCAACAATATGCTGTTTTCACAAGTATATATTTTTTTCTTACTTTTTATTTCTAACATCCATCTCAGTGCCTGATACCTAGTAATTCTCAATAAATAATTGCTAAAGGATGAATAAATATCACTAATGCTTTTGCCTGTTTTCCTTCCATCTAGAATATTTTGTCACAAAAAATCTTCACATTTGAAAATCTTATTCAGTTACTGAAGGCTATCTCCAATGACACTTCCTTTACTATTTTTACCCCATTTCTTAGCTAAAACTGATCTCTTTCCCTCTTGAACATGAACAGTATCTTTGTTTTTAAAATATTTTTTGGATAATTGTGGATTTTCATACAGTTATAAGAAATAATATATCTACAAATACCATTCACCCCACACCCAGTTCTCTCAGTGGTGACTTCTTGCCTATTACACAATATCACAACAAATAAATTGGCATTGAAACAATCCATAATCTTATTTATTTCACCAGTTTTACATCCACTCAATTGTGTTTGTGTGTGTGTGTGTGTGTGTGTGTGTGTGTGTGTGTGCGCGCGAGCGCATTTAACTCTAGGCAACTCCACCATATTTGTAGATACCTGTGACCATCAGCACAACCAAGACACACATTTCCATCATAAGGTCCCCCTATGCTACATTTTATAGTCAAAGACAATTTTTCTCTCCTTATTTCCTTAGTACCTAACAACTGCTAACCTTCATCTCTATAATTTTATCATTTCAAGAATGTTATGCAAATAGAATGATACTGTAGGTAACATTTTAGGTCAGCTTTTATTGTTCAGTGTAATTCCCTTGAGATCTGCCCAAGTTGTGTGCAGCAATGGTGGTTTCCTTTTTATTACCGAGTAATATTTCATAGCACAGATATGTCACAGTTTGTTTACTCATTCACATATTGATTGATATTTGACTTGTTTCCAATTCATGGCTCTTAAATAAAGCTGTTATGAACATTCATGTACAGGTTTTTGCATAAACATAGTTTCCATTTCTTGAGTTAAATGCCATAAACACATTTTAAAGTTAAGAAACTAATAGAAGATTAAATGCTTTGAAAATGAAAATATTGGAGTCTCCAGGGAACTCAGTATCTTTGAGAAATATATATTATAATGTTTTCTCTTAGATTAAAAAAAATATTCTTTTATTCTGAAACATTTTCTGTTTTTTATTTTTTCTTATTTATGCAAAATATTTAACCTTATATTAAAAAAAATTACTAAGGCAAGGCTAATTGCACCAATGATTATTAGTCCAGTATTTTGTAATAAAATATGCTCAACATTTGGACGTCAATTGAATTATGTTGATGCCTGACTAGAACACCAAAGCCTTGGACAATTATTTCTCCCTCTCTTTTTCCTTCTTCTTCTCTCTCATATAAAATCAGTTCTATGGTTCTTCTTGCTAAAATTTATAATCGTTTTTCTGGTATTTATCATTAATGAAATGTATTAAATAGCATAAAATATAGAAGTTTTCTAATAACTATATAGCAAATATTTGAGTTAATCAACTTTGGTTCTATTTAAAGAGAAAATATTGTGATCATGGCTATTTGATGCACACATACAAATGAAAATTAAGAAATGCAGTTAATCTACGAATTATTTGCTGTGCATTGTAAAGATTCTTTGAAATGTTTATTGAATAACTGAATTTCCTATTCATTGTAAACAGAGACTTACAGTTGATCTTGACTTTTTTTAAGATGCTTGTCAGTCAAGGCTAGATCTTTCATGCAAGAGAGCATGTGTGTGTTTTTCCTGAGGAATTTCTTGGGCGATTTTCTAAATGAGACGCAATCTTTGCTTTCTAAATCACTGAAAAGAATGAACCCACTCAATGTATGTACCATTACGTAACTACACTTCTATTTTTATTTTCTCTGTTACTTATGAAAAAAGTTATGTTATTTTTTCTCCCAATGTTAGAAACTAATGAATGCCTTAGATTCCATACCTTCATAATTTTTTACATTCCTTTTTTATTCAGGTTCTCCTTTTGTGCCATCTAATATACAAAACAAAATCTTATCTACAAAATTATTTTATTTTGTATTCTTAGCCTTTTACTTTTAGTTACCAAATTTCTCATGTGTAACCCAAAAGTTCAAGGTTTAGTTTTTTCCTACCTAATTTTTTTAACTCTCTTAAATGTATTTCCATTCTTACCACCCAGGCTAACAAATAATCCAAATTTGACAACCATAGTCTCCTGAGTCCAAATTCTTCATCATCATCATCATCATCATCATCATCAATCATCCATCATCATCTGTCCTCAAGCTACCTGACACCACCCTCAATAATTTAAGGAATATCTAGAATACACACCAATTTCATCTGAAAATTGAAATACCATTCCCTTCAATGGTATCTAGAAAAGTTTGTTGTTTTACTTCTAAAACTTATGATAGTTGCATGATTTCTTCTCCATCTCCATGAATGTTTCTAAATTCCTTTCTCTAAAACACAAATGAGCTAGTCTAATTAGGATGACATTCAAGGGATATGATCATGGAGTAGGGGACTTATAAAGAAACAAGACCAAAAGGAACAGGAAGGCCACATTTATTAAAATGAATCATAATTTAAAGAATTTCTAGAATACACACAAATGAAAGAAAGCATCCACACACAGCACCAAGGAAGATGATTTTGCAGGTGTGAAGGAGTTAGACTTCACTACCATTCATCCTACTGCCAAATAAATATCATTTATCTTCTCATAATTTAATTAGAAGAAAAAAAAAGAATTTGAGATTGGATAAGCTAAGGAAGATGAGTTTACTATGCCTCATTCCTTCTAGAAGGAGAAATGTTAACTGTATATCTAGCAGTCTTAAAAGCTTTCAGAATGCTTCATTCTGAACATTTAATGAGATTTAATTGACCTAAACTATTTAAATACAGATTGGAAAGGAATATTTTGTTACTCTTTTGGGTCACAATACCATTCTTTACAATGATATCCTCAATGTAGTTTAAGAAAATAAATTCAGGTATTAGAAAAATACTCTCCACCAAAAAAAAAAAAGTCATCTTTATTAGGAAATCAAAAAATAATCCTTTTTTCCTTCCATAAAATGATCCAGAGTAATTTTCATTATTTTGAAAACTAAAACCATCAAAATGAGATATCATTCTGTACAAAAAAAGAAAAACACAACCTTGGATATATGATGTTCACTTTCATCTAATAGAGCTAATATAAATCTTTGCAGCTGTAATTCTGAAGAAATGAAATTAAAATGATGAATATAAACTATTGAAGTCCCTCATATGACAATGACCCCTTTTGGCCTTGCATTTCTTCCCCTACCCCCACCTTACTTTTACATATCCTTGAACATAATAAGCCTGCCACCACTAATGTTATAAAGTAGTAATTGTTCCTAATTGGCAGGGAGGCGACAGACCATTCTGGTAATGTTGTGAAACTGTAAGAAAGGAGGAGTGAGAACATTCACAGGCCCAGCAGTAATTATCCACTAATTTGGCCTGTTTGTGTGGGGACAGCTCATTATAGCCCTTAAGAAACCTCAGAATAAAGAGGGAAAGTAGGTAGGAGGCAAGGTTAAATAATTAGCGTTCAGCAGATTTTTTTAAAGATTCAAAGAATAGGATTAAGTGCGGGAAATGTGACCAGAGTAACAATTAAGAAATGGTACAATGTTCTGAACTAAGTGAGTTTTATGTTTTTGCAGGAAGAGGTATATATAAGAATTCTATATTATGGCATAAAAAATGACATGTCACTTTTATTACGCTATTTCAATTATGACCCTCATCATCCCCTTACATTTTATGGTGCCAATCTCATGCTTAAGGAAAGATTTATTCTCATACGTCCTAAGATTTACCAAGTTTCATAAAATAATGTATAAGTTTTCATATCATTTTACCTTTAACATCTGTATATTTGTTTTGGAGGTTGAAGACATATTTGTTTGTGTATATACATGCAAGAAGCATGGTATAGATTTGCAAAAGAAATAGTTATTCAACTATAATTTTGTAAGTAAACCAGAATCTCCAGATTTCTCATTTATGTATATCTAATACCTCTAATTTCAAGAGTAAGCATGCTTACTCTTAGTTATATGACCATGAATACATATATATTTGGTAAATAATTGATTTGTATATTTTTAAAAGATTTTCTAAGGGTTTCATTTTTAACTTTCTTCTTAAAGGAAGTATTTTTTCTATTAATATATATTATTGTAATAAAGATTTTTGTTTACCTAATAGAAAGTAACATACAATAGATTGATGATTTTAAGCTAACTGAACTCTATAATTTGAGTCACCCACAAAAGATCTATATATATCTTAAACTTATACTCATTGAAGGAATTTGGAAAAAGTTCTAGAATATTAAACTCTATCCCTTTGCTAAGAGATGAGAATATACCTCACTGCAATATAAAAACAGAAGTATGTGACTTATCCAACAGATTTAAACTAAAATATTATATTATATTATATTATATTATATTATATTATAAAATATTATATTATATTATATTAAAATAAAATATTATATTAATGTAGCAAGGTCATATATCTTATATAATATACATTATATATATTATATATTATATAATATATCTTATATTATATAATTTTGCCTTAATTTAATTAAAATTGAATGGCCTTAAATCAAGAATTGAGTTGGATAAAAGTATGTTGCTGTTCATACGGGGAATTGTGTAGTCAATATGAGTAAATTAGTAATAATTATCAGCAACATTTGAAAAGTAATTTAAAACAGAAGCCAAAATCCTTATTTATTAAAAACTAATCAATGTTTTCATTTATAAATAAATTGTATTATATGAATGATAACATTCATTATGGTAATTTCCCTCCTTTTAGAAACATTTTTTGGTAACTTTAAGTAGATAGCTTGTTTTTAATTACCTAGCAACTCCTGAACTTCATGTGTTACATGAAACTGAAAAACACAATTTACTTTCATACTGCTTTTTTTAACATGTTTTGTATTCCATCAGACTAGTGGTTTTTCAATTATTTTTCTCAAGATCACTTTGAAGACTACCGATAATTCCTTGCCATTTTCTCAGTTTGCACTTCTACTTATCTTTAAGATCTTCCCTACAAAAGAATGACATAAAAAATGCCAGATTGTTTTTCTCCCTAGCTTAATAAAAATTGTGATCAGTAGAAGAGCCAGATGTATTCCATTTGTTACTTGCCTAAAAACTACTTACTGCCAATTTCTATAGATACCACGGACTGTAAATGCTCAATCTGAAGTCTGAGCAACAACATTTTAGAAAATGAGGAATTGACTGTTTTCTTAAAATCTTAGGTTAGATAATAATATTTCATCTAAAATTAAATGAGCATTCAGATGTATTATGTTTTATGTGATCCATTAGAATTATCACTGACTTTCTATTGTTCAGAAAATAAAGTCCCTACATTTATTGTAATACTTCTGACTATTATCAATGTAATGAATTTTGCAGTTCTAACTTAATATATTATAGATAATTACTATAATAGATACTAATGCTAACTCTTGTATTTTCCAGCTTCCATTGCAATTAGCATGGGATCATGCACCCAGTTCTGGCTACTGGGTTGAAAGTAAATACTTTAAGTGACATTTCCAAAGAAGTTAAGAGAGGATGTGTGTGATCCAGCCTCTATAATCCCCTACTGTGAGGACCCTGGAAAATGCATGGAGTTATGGTAACATCAAAATATACAGTAATTTAAATTCTAGAGTCATCATGTAGAGAACAGTTATCCTGAAGGATCTACCAATATACAATGGACTTTACATGGTAGGACATAAACCTTTGTTGTCTTAAGTCACTAAGATTTAATGATGCAGATGCATTTATTACCACTGCAAAGTTTGGCCTAATGTGAGTAATACATATCCTAAAGTTTGTTGATTTGGCAAGAAATTACTGTAACTCACAGTTAACTTCATATCATCTCACACTGATGTCTTTCTAAACTTGGAAAATTAAAAAAATACATATTTTTTTAAACTACAGTATTTTTTTATATTAAAACTTTAGGTATTGGGAATGTTGAGGAAAATAAATATTCCTACTAGTACAACTAAAAATCCTGATAAATGAAATAAAAAATATATCTAAAAATTATCAAGACAATAATACTTCATTAATCCAGAGAGAACACAAAATGATGAGCTGACATTTAGTGAATAACTTTTCTCCTGAAGTCTCTGCTGATTTTTATTTTGATTTATTTTATTTTATTTGGTGATGAACATGAAACAGAGAATCTATCCAGGTACTCAAAACATAAAGACAAACTGGTTGATTTTTTTGCAATCTTGAGAGGCTAGAAAGAAAAAATAAATGTAGTTCAGAGCTGTTTAGACAATCAAATTTGAGGATCAGATATCCTGGAAAGAAAAAGATGTGTGTGTTTCTTTTTTAAAGGGACAGCAGTAAGGTTAACAGCTAACTGATTTTTCAGTAGAAATGATGGAGTCCAGAAGACAGAAGAATGCCATATTTGAAGTACTAAGAAAAAATAGCTGCCAACCTAGAATTCTATACATAGCAAAACTAACCTTTATACATGAAAATAATGACATCAACATACAATGAAAATAGAAATAATTTGTCACAAGAAAACCTACACTAAAATAAATGGTAAGGGGAGAACTCTGAAGAGAAGAAAAATGATGTGGTCATAAACTTGAAAATGCAGAAGTAATGAGAAACAATACAGAGAATAAATATGTGTGTGTGTGTGTGTGTGTGTGTGTATTGACTACATAAAATAATGTTATATTCAACCTATGTGCAGAATTAAAATTCATGACAATAATACAAATATTGAAATGGTGATAAGTAAAGTTAATGTGTTTGAATCTCATAATAGTTTTTGATACATGGTTAGAAAATTAAAAAGAGTAAGAGTATAGATATAAAACCAAATATATCAATAATTACATTCAATGTAAATAGGCTAAATATTCCAATTAAAAAAATTTCAAACTGAATTAAAAGAAAAATTCTAATTATATGCCATCTAAAGAGATCTATCCTAAGTGTAGGACAAAGAAGCACTGAAATAAAAGAATAGGGGGAAAAAAGGAATACAACCAAAGGAAAGCTCTTGCTGATATATTAATATCAGAAAAAGTAGACTTAAGACAGAAACTATTGCTAGATTTAAGGAGGGTAATTTTGTAATGACTAACAGATCAATTCACCAGGGAGACATAATCATGTTAAATGTATATGTACTTAATAACATAGCTAAAATTATATCAAGCAAAAAAATGTCAGAACTAAAAAGAATAATGGATGAATTCAAAATCAAGGTGAAACACTTTCATACTTCTCTCAATAACTGATAGAAGACAAAAAATTCCAATGAACATAAAGATCTCAACAACATAACCCAAAATGACATTTACAGAGCAATGTGCCCAACAACAGAACATATATTTTGCAGCTACCCATCAGACTTTTCCATAATTCACCATATGCAAGACTATAAAGAAAATCTTATCAAAATTAAAGAGAAAATAGTTAGATATACTCTTCCATTTCAGAGAAATTGAGGTAAAAATAAATAACCAAAGATTAGCAAATTATCAAATATTTGGAAATACACACGGTATCTATATGGTTAGACAATCAATCATAATGGAAATTAAAAGTACTCAACTAAATTATAATAAAATATGAGATGATAAATTTTTAGGATACGGCTAAATCTGGCTTAAGCAAAAACTTGTAATCCTTAAAAGTGTTTAATAGAACCTTTTTTAAAAAAGGTTGAAAGTCATGTGTGATATATATCATATGAAATTATAAAAAGAAAGTCAAAATAAACAAAGCAAGTTAAAAGAAAGTAATTAAGAGAAAAAATGAATAATATAGATAACAAATCATATAAGGGGGAATCAACAAACCCCAAATTTGATTTTTGAAAAGAGTATAAAATAACCACCGTTCACACAAATGTTCAAGAGGATAACAAAGCACAATTTACCAACACCAGGAATGAAAAAGGGGAAATAATTACAGATTCTACAGCAATTAAAAAGCAATCAAGATAATATTGTGAAATTCTTATGCCAATATACTTGAAAAACAACACAAAATGGATAAATTACTCAAAACACAACCTAAAAAAAGTGAAACGAAGTAAATAGAAGAAAATGAACTGAATTCAAGCATTTCTATAAATAAAGCTGTGAAAGACCGAGTGTCTCTCAGTACTAAAATGTGTTAATAAATTATGGCATATGGCAATAATGAAAGAACTACTGCCATGCACTATATAAATAAATATAATAAAAGTAGTGTTTACTGAAAACAACAAAAGTACATTCTGTGTAACTCTACACACGGTCCTAAAGCAGAAAGCTGCCCTATGGTCTTACAGGTCATGTAGATACCTATTTTTAGTAGAGATAGTAATAGAAAGAGAGCAAGATGGTCTTTGTGGGATGCTGATAATGTTATTTCTTGATCCATGTGATCATTACACTAGTGTACTCACATTATGAAAATTTATCAATTTGTTAATCCATAGTTTGTGCATTTTCCTGAATAAATCACATTCTCAACCAGTGCTTTTCTCCCTCTCACACCCCACTTCCCCACTCCCAAGAGACTGCTGTCTGGAGATATTTGGGTTATTACAACTTGGCAGGAGTGCTACTGGCACCTAGTGGACAGAGGCCAGAGATGCTGCTAAATGTCCAACAATACAGAAGACAACCTCTTTCAACAAAACTTTCTGGTTTGAAATGTCGATTTGCCAAGGTTGAGTTGAAAAATCCTGATAGATATAATGTAATTCAATTATAAAGTATATTAAATGTTTTTTAAAGATAACTACATAGATGTAGTTTTCATTCAGTGAGGATGTTTAAATACATAAAAGACCAATTCTA
Source organism: Cynopterus sphinx (assembly GCA_030015415.1). Lineage (NCBI taxonomy): Eukaryota > Metazoa > Chordata > Mammalia > Chiroptera > Pteropodidae > Cynopterus > Cynopterus sphinx. The sequence continues at coordinate 52,933,907 of CM057379.1, forward strand.
TTAAAGACACACAATGCATAAGGCATACAGAAAATTAATTGAATTAAACTGAGGACAAATATTTAGATTTTAGGGAGACAGATCAGAGACCATAATTATAATCTCAAGTCTGCCATTATGTATTCATTTGCAAGGATTTTAGACAGATTATAGTTAAAATCATATATGCTATAAAACCAAAATTTAAAGAAAATATAGGGAAACAAATGTGTCCCAAAGCTTATACATGCAAGAGTAGACATGAGCACTCATTCTAAGTTCAGATTTCCTATAAGTCAAGTCAATTGTCTGACAAAATGAAACATACTAATTCATCACAAGGAAAAACCCACATTCCTAAAACTGAATTTTGAAAGGAATTTGTAATGTGGAGAACTTATAGAAGGCCATTGATCAATATAATGCACACTGACTTCAACAAGAGTTTTGAAGAAATTATAGCAATTTTTAAATATATGATCATTCTTTAAAAATCAAATCTCAATAATGTCAAAGGAATAACACAAAATGTACATGAGTGGAGCCTTTTCTCAATGGCAGATAGGCAATGAAGTTAGTAGATAGGCAATGAAGCTGGTATGGCTAGGAGAATTCAGTACAGAGATACAGAATCCAAATCTCTACTCCAGGACTGGCAAACCACACAGTCCTTTTCTTCTCCAATGGGTGAAATCAGGTCCACCAACTATTTTTGTAAATAAAGTTTTATTGCAACACACTGATACCCATACATTTACCCATGGGCTGTCCCTCTCTTCATGCTACAATGGCATGAGTGGTTGTGACAATGCTGTCACATTGTGGAAAATCTTTTATCAACCTTCTTTTGTATATGAGTCATATAATTTAGAAAATTATTCTATAGACTAGATTTACCCTTTACGAAAGTGAGGCCTTTTTTCTACTACCCACAAATTTATGGTGCCGAGAACATATTCACATTATCGTATGACCTGTGGCCTCTGTGCCTTTGGAACATGATATTGGAGCAATTAGAAGTAGCTTAACTATATAAAAAAGTGATTACAACCCACATAAATATGCCCTGTAAAGTAAAAAAAAAAAATGTACCTACAACCCAACTTTTCCTCCCTGGAAAAATAACCTAAATGCTGATCTTCAAATGCAACTATTATGGGAGAAAAGTCATAGTGAAAGGAGACAGCAATCTTAACTGATTGCAGTTAAATTGTCCTACTTTTCTGAATTTTAGAAGATTGCATGACCGAATAACCATGTTATAGGGTTCCTCCCACGGCCTTGGAGTGTCATTGCAAATGAGAGTCCCTGACGCTGAAATAAGCATTATTTGCTTCACAGGCAAACCACTCTGACTACATTAGATTAGAATACAGTCATTTTTCTATCAAAAATTGATGGTCATTTGATATTTATGATGAGCTGTCCTACTGTGTAATGATAAAATTAAGCTAAACTATCCTTTTGACTAGTAGTGGTGAAATGGCTAATTGAGATTATTAGCACAATCTGTGAACATATTACCTTAATTTAGTGCTCTTATATTAATGAGTTGACTGGTCAAGAATAGTATTTTCAGTAGTAGGTGGAATTTTTATTATAAATTATTTTGTTAAAGGCATAAGATTCATAATGGAAAAATACAGAACTGCTTTTTTATATACCATAGTTAATCTCATATTATTTCCTTTTTCTAATATCTAAAGTTATAACAAATCCAACTTTTGGTAAACTTTATATAAATATTTTTCTTACCCATAAACTAAAGTATGTCCTTTGGTTTAAACAGAAAATAAACACAGCCACTGTCCATATTAACTAAATAAACAGATGTTTAGACAAATTTTTCTTATAAATTCTAGAAACTATGTTAGACTTGTCAGTAAAGTGGTCAAGTGGAACAGAGCTGACTGTGTAACTTTAACACTCAGCTTCATTTTATATTTTAAAAAAAAAACCACTTTCTCTAATGTCAGCTTGAGGACAGAAGAAATAACAAAAGGCACTCATGGGATTGAGAATATGATGCCTGAAGCCATGTGAATATAGCAATTTTCCCTTGGGATGATTCACATCTAAAAGTGAGAGCGTCTATGTTCCTGTGAAAAGTGGGTTTCAGTTTGTTTAAATCAAGGCAAATATAAAATAACTTTTACATTTTTTTCTCAAGTTTTCCTGTTAAAAATGTATTTCACACCCTAGGAATGTTTCATTTCAGTATACCTTCTGTGTGTTTTAAAAGATGTGAATATACTCCATTAAAAAAAGAAAAAAAAGTAAGCAAAAAATAGCCCTCTCACTTTAAACTGATTGAATATACCAAGGTAGTTTTGAAATGATGTGATAGGAGAAAATGTATGTATATATGTGTATATATATATACCACATCCCAAATTTAGAGAATTTTCTCCAAGAGAATGATCAAGCAAACATAATAGCGTGAGACAGTATTTTGAAAACAGAAGCACTTGAGAAATATTTTCCATTTTTAAAATAGGATAACTATTTGCCAAATGTTTAAGTTGGGTGACTGCAACAATATTTAAATTTTTGTCTGAAATTAGCAGTCTTTTGGCAAAAAAAATTATACAAGACAACTGCCAGATTAAAATATATACACTCAATCTGTCCTTTAACTCACCACTCATTCTCTCCTCCTGTTTCTCCCTTTTTCTTTCTTATTCCTTTAATCAGAAAAAAAGAAGTGCCTTTTTTTGTAATCAGGAATGAAAATAAATCCTGAATGTGTGAATTAAATAATGATTAATCACAGATCATTCTGAGTTTATTAAAACCATTCTGCTGTAATTTTTTTTATCCAGAAGAACGTATTTCTTGTTTATAGAGAATCCAAAATAGCTGAATACGAGCATATGTTTTAGAATCATGTTTTAAATGTCCATATTATTATGTTAATTTGCTAATATTACAATTAGTTATAAGATCATTGGATGAAATATTATACATTAAATATGATATTTTCTAAAATAAAATATAGGAGGTTTGAACAATTTTACCTTTTCCATCTCAATATTTTTCTTGAAAACAGTCTTCATTCTTAGATGTACACATATAGAGCCACATACATATGAACACACACAGACAGATTTGTGTATGCACAAATATGGATTTTAAATAAATTACAAATGGTTGTTATATATTATAACCTCTTTTATCCCAATATACTGTATCCTAATTATTTTATCATATCACTAAATATTCTTTTTAAAACTTTAATTTTTCAATTACTGCTGATATACAATATTATATTAGTTTCAGGTGTTCAACATAGTGATTAGACATCATATAACATAAAGTGATTACACCAATAAATCTAGTACCCTTCTGACATTATACATAGTTATTGCAATATTATTGATTATATTCCTTATGCTGTATATACCTTAAAGACCCATGATTATTTTGTAATTACCATTTTGTACTTCTTATCCTTTGCTCTTTTGGATACTTTTGTGAATTTTTTTTAATATTGATATATTTTTCATTATATAGATATGCAATAATAATTTATTCAATCGGTTCCCCCATTATTTAACTTTGGTTGCTTGTGATGATTCCCCAGTGCATAATCACAGTGAATGTATATGTACATATTTATATTTATACATTTCATATTATTTCTTTTATGTTTTTGATAAAAACATCCTAAAGTTTATAATCTATAAGTGTGTCAAGTTCCTAGCACCTCACTTTTGGAAACACTAGTCTAATGGAACGGTTGAATAAAAAATTAGTATTTTATTTATTCTATTCATCTCTTTTATCATATCTATTCTCTACTCTTCTCCATACTTATTCAGTGTATTGCTTAGAAAATTTAAAAATTGCTGCCACAACAATTGTTGAATATCTCTACATTTAGCTCAACATAAAAACTAATTCAGAGAGGCAAAACAAACTTTTAGGTGCACAAAAAAGGAGGACTGGAAACAGCCTATTTGACTTTTTCAGCAGTTTTAAAAAATATATTAATTAAAATATTTGTTACATTCTTAAATGTAATTTCATGTTAACTACAAATGACATATTTTTTTTTTTGCTCCAGATGAACATATTTTCAACCACGTAGCAAGAAATAAAGCAAGGGTACAAAATGGTATTATTTTTATAGAACTATGGTTCTTAATGATTGCTGGAAAATATTTCAAAAAAGAAGAACATGGGTTTGTGAAAATTTGGAAAAGAAAAAAGATGGGCAAGAAACACAAGAATAAGAACAAAAATGGTGAAACATTTTAGGAACAAAAAGTGCAGAAGTCTTAAAAACATATTTTTATATAAAGATTAAGTAAATATTTTTCATGATAGATGACTTTAATGTTTAACTTATGTTTATGTATTATAGTCTATTACTAATTATAAATTTAATAACAGACAAAAAATATGGGAATTTGGTAGAAGGCCTGAAAGAAGTTCATTATTATATCAAGGGGAATCAATCATAACACTGGAAAAAATCAGGGTCCCAAATCTTTCATGACAGAATTTGTCCTGCGAACTGTAAGATCAGGTCTTCAGTGTTTGTTTCTGCCTCAGTTTCAGACGGAGGCTTAATTGCAGAAGTATACTCTAACACACCACAAATCACAATTGTGGATGCCTTCATAATTCAGAACACAAACAAAGCCATCTCTTTTATTACTGGACTCTTTACTGGACTTCTGAGGTTGGCAGGATTTTATGGCCATAGCCATTCTGCCTACCACATGGAGAAAATGAGCCTGAAATATGAAGTCCAACAAAGGCAAGAAGAGATAAGCAGAGAGGTGACATGGAGAAACTGACAGAACTCTGGCTCAATCAATTCTATCTGAACCAGCTTCCATCTTCAACTTCTTATTTATAGGAGTGACTAAATTTTTATTTCAATTAAACTGGATTTGGTTTCTGCCAATTGCAAAAAAATAATCCAGGCTAATAAAATAATTTGTTTTATTTATCTCTCAGGGCAAACACCTTGATATAGTTATAAGGCAAATTTAGTAGAAGATAATTTATTTTTGAGGCTTATAAGTTTAATTAATGTACCTTTTCCCCCCTTCCAATACCATTTTTGAAATCATTAAACAGAAAGCCTTATGCTAAATTCTGAGCTATTACAGTGTGGGTCAGGGGTGGGGGAGAACTACACAAGGAAAATGGCTACTTCAGCTGAAGTTGTTTCATTAAAACCTACAGAGAAGATGTGCTAAACACAAGGTATATATATTTGTCCATGAATAAATTATTATTTCTGCTTAGTGATAAACATACCGAATACTAGTGTCCTAACTTCTGTATGTTAGTCATAGAAGACAAATTTTTATGATTTTCTGACACATTTGTACTGCTAGATTTCACTAAAGCGTACGAAGCACACATTACTCTGACAGCAAAGAAATGAAAATTATGCACTATATATATTTTTCAGTGGCATCTTTGTAGACCTTGCCAGCATCTGAATTGTTAGAACATGGTTAACTGTCAATTTTGTGCAGGAATTTTAAAGCAAGTTTATTATAGTGCTGAATATATTTGGTCATAAATTTTATTATGCAGAAAAAGCAAATTTTTTCTAAATAGGAAATTTTACAATCATTCATTAACTGTTCAATATAGCAAGGTTTTTGAATTCTAGACATTTTATTAATACTGATGTGGCTTTTCAGTGGCTTTCATTCTTAAGGACAAATATATCTTATTTTAGCATTCTGAGTTTCAGTATATAGTTTTAATAGTGACCTCTTCTGTCTGCCTACTTTAAGAAAACAATGTTAAAATAGCATTATAGGGTATTAGGTGATTTAGAACTTTTTTAAATGGAAGAAATTCAGAAAATAAGTGAGCAATTTAACAAATCTTGGTAGATATTGAAAATACCTTCACAGTTCTATAATTTCATTCCATTCTGCTATTGACACCGCTTTCAGCTCTTTGTCAAGAATGACATTGAAATCACAGGTAATAGATTGTTCTCAGGAATGAAATAAATTGGACAGGCCAAATTTTTGAGACTACTTGCAAAATTTTTTAAATTTAGTATTAAAATCCAACTCTTAAATTTAATAAATTATAAAATATTTATTATTAAAGCAAAATATGAATACTCAAAGGAAAATTCACCACACTGATATAGGATTTGGGTGAATATATTTTACTTATTTACCTACAAATTCACATACAATTGTAAAAATGAGATAATTCTCTGACAGAAAGTCTAAAATGAGTATAGCGTAAGTAGGTTAGAATTTTATTTTTATTCATGTGAATAAAGTCCCCTAGGAAATGGTTTCATGAGCAATTTGGCACAAAAATCCTTTAAGCTCATTGTTTAACCAGCCTTTGGTTGTGGATTTTTGTCCTCATGGTCCAAAATGACTGAGTTATCACATCCATATCTCAGGAAGTAGGACAGAATCACTACCCCACCTAAAAATATAACATGAGTTGTGTGTGTGTGTGTATTAAATTTTCAACAGCCTATATCAAGAAAATAACAAAGAAAATTAATTATGTAATATACCATTTGAACATGTAATCAGTATAAAAAGTTAAGAAGAAATTTTACTTACTTTTTTTCATACAAAGTCTGGGAAATTTTAAATATATTTTATAGTTATAGAATTTCTCAATTTAAGCTAGCCCCATATCAAGTATTCAACCTATGGCTAATAGTCACCATATCAGACATCTTGCACCTATGTTTGGAAGGAATGCATGCATGCTCTCTCTTATTAGTTCTAAGCAAAGTTGTACTGGAAGTCCTAGTAAGTTCAATAGAAAAGAAAAGAAAAGTATTAAAGATTGGGAAGAAAGAAATTGCCTTTAATCACAGAAGACTTGATTGTCTATATAAAAACTCTCCAAAATTGACTCACGCACACACACACACTAAAAACTTCTATCCCAAGTACAGCAAAATTGTAAGATGAAAGGTTAATAAAACTAAATTGCTTTTGTGTATACTAGCAGTGAACAATTGTAATTAAAAATAAGTAATACTATCTTTATTTTGGAGGATAAGAAGAATTTTTCTTCATTTTGAAAGCTTAATAATGAAATGTCTCAGAATAGTGAATTCTGGTTCAATATTGCCAGGTAGATGATGGGCACTTTGAATTTTTATATTGTATTATTTTATTTCATATTGCTTTAATTTTAATTTTAAATATTAATTGGGTTCTCTTAGTTTGTTTTTCTGATTCAGATACTACGATATGATGCTGGATCTTTGCTTTTTGCTATCTTCTATATCTATTACTTTCTCACTAACCTTGTTTTATTATTATTAAGATTGTGTTACTGCTGTTTATTTTCTTGTCTTTTCTCATTTCTCCTCTGTGTATCTCTTACTATACTTCTAATTTTATCAATTATTCTTTAAGTGCTTACAAATTTTCTCTTCATTTGTAAGATGTATTATAAGACATTTCTTTCTTTAGATCAGTCAATTCCATTTTATAACTTTTCGTTTTAATTTATTTTTGGTTTTTAAATATCTGGTTCACCTTTTTATTTTACATTTGCAATTTCTTGCTTAATTACCTTAAATTTCAACCTGAGTTTTACATTGTTCTTCTTATGCTTCATGGATTAATTTAATTGATATGCTTTAACCTACAAATTCTTATTATTTTTATGTTTTAGAGTATTGTTTTTATAGATTCTGGGTTTTACTTTCCTTTGTTATTTTTGTTTGTTTTGTTTTGGATTCTCCTGTACCAGCTATTGCAGGATACTCTGAGAAAGCAAGGACTGTTTTTCCTGATATTTGAGTTCAAGGCCTTCCCCTCTGCTACAAAATAAGAATTTTTATAAAGGGCCTATTTTCTTTGTTTTAAATATATGATACCTCTCTATGAGTTTGTTCTGTTTTTAGTTTTTAGATTCCACATGTAAGTGAGATTATATGGTATTTGTCTTTCTTTTGTCTCTTATTTCACTTATCATAATACTCTCTAGGTGCATTCATGTTGTTACAAATGGCAAGATTTCATTAATTTTTATGGCTGAGTAAAATTCCACTGTATATAGGTACAGCATCTTTATCCATTAATCTATCGAAGGATGCTTAAGTTGCTTCTAGATTTTGACTATTGTAAATAATGCTGCAATGAGCATGGGGTACATATATCTCTTTAAATTAGTGTTTTGGATTTTTTGGATAAATACTTGGAATTATTAAGTGAAAAAGCTGAAAGGGGTTAAATAGTATAAATTGACAGTTATAAAAATAGTCACAGAGATGTAAAGTATAGTATGGGGAATATAATCAATAATATTGTAATAACTATGTATGGTGTCAGATGGGTACTAGACTTATTGGAGTGATCACTTCGTAAGATATATAAATGTCTAATCACTATGTTGTATACCTGAAACTAATATAATATTGTATGTCAACTGTAATTGAAAAATTACATAAGTGTGTATGTATGTGTGTGTTTGTGTAAGTGTGTGTATATATATGTGTATATTTTCCTTTCTTTTGCTTTAAATCTTTTAACTCTTTGCTGCCTTCTAATTTCAATAGGGTCATCTTCTTCATTGTTCCTTTATTTCTTTTCACCACTGATGATACCCCGAAACACTTCCATTTTAAAAAATATCTCTCTTCTGCAGGAGCTTTGACTTCTCAAGATGGCCATCTTGGTTCTATGCATTTTCAGGTCCTTTGCTTAAAACTTACCAATAGCCAGTGGCCTAACCTGACACGTTCCTACTTGAATGAGGCCTTTGTCTGAAGGCAAATTCTAGTTGGTGTTATCTTTGTTCTGTCGCCCTATGACTCTATCATATGGTCTCTCTTTTCTGTTCAGCTTCAACGAAACTTCCTTCTTCAGATAGAATCTGAAGCAATTTTTGTTGGTCTTGGGTGTTGATTTTCCCTATTAACAATTAAATTGAGTTTTGTCATATTAAATGGGAGATTTAGTTGTCTTGGTTGTTTTTCTTGATATCATATAATTTAAAAGAAAATTTAGGGACATTAGAATCTAGAAGATCACTAAATTCTCTTTTATGAAACTTGAAACTTCTGTACATTTTTAAAAATCATTTAAGAGTACAATATAGGCATTCCTCAAAGGAACCTTTTATTGGCCTCAATTTTAGACAATATCTATATATATTTTATAGCACAAATGTATTACAATTTATTTGGTTTTGGTAAAAGTTTTTAGTTATATAAATGAATAAACTCTGGTATATTTAAGCAAAAACTTGATTTGTTAAAGATCAATAGTTAAAGTAACTATGCAACTTGAATCAGTCTTGTTTAAAATTGTCCTGAGGATAATGTATAGTTGTTTTCATTCTCATTTTCACTGTCAAGTGTCCTCATTGATGACAAATTATATGGTCACCTTATAGCTCACAATTATTGAGAAGCTGAAAATAGATACTTAAAACTAAGCTTCTAGGAATAAAACCTTAAAACCATGCTGTAGAACCCACCTGATGATAACGCTACCGCCACTGGTTGTCACAACCTAGCTGGAAAAGTCAAATCTACACTTTATTTTGCCTCAGGAACTTCACCGTGTATCCTCTAACACCATGAAAGGTGGATACTTCCAAGATTAAAGAAAACTCCTCCAAAAAAAACTGTTTCTTCACGTTTCTCAATTCTGAATCTGTCTCAGGTGAGTGCATCTGCCTCCCCAGCATACAAGTCAGAGTCTCCCTTGCAGTTAATTAGGATTCAGGTAATTGTTGTGAGCTCTGCCAATCATGCATACCCCCCACTATAAGTCTATTATTCCTTTTGTGGTTTCAGTTTCCTGGCTAGAATCAAAATGCCTCCCCTTAGTTAAACAAATAGCTTCCCAAGCTTTTTCTCTTCCAAGTTATTTGTTTGTTATTTATTTATTTATTGAAGAGCTGAACTTTTAAGATGTGATTCTCTTAATTCCTTGGGGAGCCACATGTCAATATCATTCCACTGACAATAAAATTGAAATTAATCAAATATATGGTGCATCAAAGAGCAAAATTCAATATTCTTAATCCCAGTATATTTTGAGAATACTTGATAAATTAATTTTTCCCAGAGAATAATCTCAAGGATTAAGTGAATCTTGAAGGTATTCAATTCATATCTGAACTGGGTAAATATAACTGTAAGATGGAAAGATTTAAAGAAAATATGATAGTTCTTTACTAAGTTATAAAATGCTCTCATATGAAAGGAAGGGAGATTGTATCTCTATTAAAAGACTGAACTACAATGACTAGGTATACAGTACAAAAATTAATATTTCTATTTGCTATAAGCATTTTAATTTATTTTTGCTATGTTATTATCAGAATTCTTATATTGTTTCAGAGATTTTTAAGTCACATGTTCTTAATCCAGAAGAACCACTTTTAAATCTAAGACTAGGCTATGATTCTATTCAAAAGGCTTTAATTTAAAAAATAATAAGAAAAAAAGTTTTTTAATGGTCAAAGAATCTGAATAGGCATTTCTCCAAAGATGACATACAGATGGCCAATAGACATATGAAAAAATACTCAACATCGCTAATCATCAGAAAAATGCAAATTAAATCTACAATGAGATATCACTTCACACCTGTCAGAATGGCTATCATCAATAAATCAAAAAACGAGTGTTGGTGAGAATGTGGAGAAAAGGGAACCCTTGTGCACCATTGGGATTGCAAATGGTACAGCCAATATGAAAAACAGTTTGGAGGTTCCTCAAAAAATTAAAAATAAAACTTATGATTCAGCAATTCCATTTCTGGGTATTTATCTGAAAAGAACCAAAACACTAATTCAAAAACATAATTTGCAATCCTATGTTCACTGCAGAGATAGTCACAACAGCCAAGATTTGAAAGCAATCTATGTGCCCATCAATAGACAACTGGAAAAAGAAACAGTACAGTGGTACATATGTACAATGGAATATTAGCCATAAAAAATAAAATCTTACTATTTGTGACAACATGAATAGACCTAAAGAGTATTACACTAAGTAAAATAAGTCAGAGAAAGACAAATATATGATTTTACTTAGATCTGTAATATAAAGAACAAAATAAATGAACAAATAAAATGAAAACGAACTCATAGACACAGAGAACAAACGTGTTTGCCATATGGGATGGGGGTTGGGTGTCTGGGTGGAAAAATTGAAGGGATTAAGAAATACAAATCAGTAGTTACAAAATGGTTATGAGGATGTGAAATACAGCATTGTGAATATAGCCAATAATATATTCTATAACTATGTATAGTGCAAGGTGGGTACTAGACTGATTAGGAGATCACTTCGTGAATTATATAAATGTGTAACCAGAGGTATACTCTACCTCTGAAACTATTATAATATTGAATGTCAAATCTAATTGAAAAATAAAATAAAATAAAGAAATAAAAAAAGCTGTATAAAAAAATAATATAATACCTTCTCCACTAACTGATCCTATATCATCTCCCAAAAAATATTTTTTCAATTTATTGGTAGGTCAAAGAGCCCAAAAGTAGCATAATTTTATTTTTTGTATAACATTACGAAAGGTTATATATCTGAAACACTAAATAAGCATAGCTCTGAATTTACTAAAAATCTAAATGAGAATAACAAAAACCATCATGTAACAAAAGTGGTATATGATGTCAACCATTTTTAGTGATATACTTTCATCAGATCTAGCTACATAAGTAATACAATTATTATTTTGATAAGGATGCTTCTAGAACATAGCCATAAAGGAAAATTTTTCTTTGTTTCTCACCAAGATTTTAGATTTTCTTAGTGAGATTGGTTCTTTCCCTGACACTGGCTGGAATTTTAGGCAGGCCTTGTGACTTCTCTTGTCATGCTATGTAATTACAATCCTATAGACAGAGTTTAATAATTAAACAAAATCAATCTTTAAAATTTCCGGTGTTCTGTAAAAATAAAAACTCCAAACCTACTTGTAGGCTGTGGCCTTCCACTCCCCAACTTCAAGGTGCTGTGGACTCTAATCAGGGAAGAAATGGTGTTGGTTTAGTGCCCTCTCTTCTTCCTAAAGCTGGATTCTCCTCCCTTATTTAGCTAATTCCTTCAGGGTTGAAAAATTAGTAGGGGAGAAATATAAAAATAAGGAGAAGATGAAGTTTCTTACTGGTGGTGATCTAGAATGAGCCTTATCTGGATTTGGAAAAATTTTAGACTGGACTTTCTTTCATGGGGCAGTCTGTGAATGCACTGGAGCCTGTCTCCCATTACTTTCATCTGAAATTCTTTTCTATGGATAAATGCAATTCTATTCTGGCTGATCACCACTTAAGGTCCCATGGTAATAGGAAATATACCTCCAGCTTCCTTCCCTGGAGATTCCCTTGCTCCACCTGCAGATTCTTTCAGACAGATTTCAAAAATGGCCTTTTAATATCAGAGGGAAAATCCACTTTTCTTTGTCCTCAGAAGTTCCAATGATCCAGTTATTTCTCCAAACACAGCTTTATACTCTGCTACCATAGTTCGAGTTAGCCAGCATCTAAGCAGTTAGGTTCCTCATGCATGACTCAGAAACCACTGAGGTGGGTTAAGACTCATAGAACAGTTCTCTCTAAAGAAATCTTCTTTTATATTTTCCTGTAATCTCTACTGCCTATCTTTTTAGACTTGAAATGGGAGAGAGGTTATGTGTTTTCTATGGAGTCTGGAATTCTTGCTTTGAAATTATTTGCACTTTTTGGAATGTACTTCAATTGAAAACTTCCATTTTAACTTCAGATTCCATTAAGGTCACTCTCTGCGTGTCATAAGAGCTTCTATTTAAGAATTCTTCTTGCCTTGCCTCCCTCACCAGTGACTTACATAAGAAATGAGAAGCTCATTAAAGAGTATGGAAAGAGATCTGTACTCTCACTATTGGTATATTCATTTTTGAGTATTTCTTTCATGTATTTTCTCAGATGCACACATATTTTAATTATTTAAATTTATAGTATATGTAGTGTGACTATTTTTAATTGCTATGATAAAAATATTCAATACAGTCTTTATTTTAATAACAAATTAGTATTCTATAACATACTACCCAGAATTTGGGAGTTACATAAATATTTTTTCTCCAATCAAAATTTTAGAACAGTTTTAGAGACTGTGTGTATATAGCTTTGTTTGAATTTTATATTGATAGCACACTAGTAATGTTTTTTTAAAAGTTAATGGAATCATTTAAAGCAGATGTCTGTTTCATAGGACTAGTGTTCATGGTATGCATGGTGATCCAAAACCATCCAGAATTCTGCAGTAACAATGGCAGTACCTTGCCTGCTTGAGCCTTATCATACTAGGTCTGCAACAAAAATCTTCCTCAGCATGGCAAGGAAAAGTGATGCAAAACACTTATATCTTTATCACTCATTCATTCATGCGACATGCATTTATTGAATACCTTTTATGCTGGCATTGAGCTAGATTTCATTTTGATAAAAGAGATATTAAAAATTATAGGGATAAGTATTCAAATCAATCTTTTAATGGCTATTATGAGCTATTCATGCATAACAATAATTTATAAACACATTATTTAATCTTCCCAATAATCCTCCAAAGTAGGCATAAGTAACCTAATTTCAGATGAAGACCTAGAATCTCAGAGATGTTAAGTAATTTGTACAAGAGCAGACAGCTGATAAATGGCAGAGGTAGTATAAAGCCTCTAACATGGCTCTAGAACTATCCATTATGACATGCCTTGTGTACAAAGCAGTCTGCCTTTAAGAGACTCAAGGAAAATGTTATTAGTTTTTAGAGAAGAAGAATATTATGATTTATAGAGACAATTGAAATATTTTGTAAACATAGAGAAGGTTGCATCACCAGATAGTTCACACGTAAATTATTTCTGTTAGGGAAAAGGGCAATTGACTTTGAATTGTTCAATTGATTTTCTATACTGATTCAATTTTCCTTGGTTAGGTTTATGTGTCTAAAGACTGAGAGAAAAATTTCATGTATTCCATAACCCTGGTCAGTCTCTATATCTTCCTCTGATTTGAGACAGGCCAAAAGTATTATTTCTTTCATTATACAGTAATTCTCACAGCCATAGTGAATGGAACCCAGTGAAATTTTGCAACTAGTTAACTTCTACTCATACCAAGTATATAAAATTCAGTGAGATGTGTGTTTCCTTTGGACAGTGAATGGGTTTTTCAGGTAGTTTTAAATTGTCCAAATATTAAAATGAATAATTGTTGAAACATTAATTTGAACCAAATGGGAAGGATATTTGTAAGATCATTGTAAATAAATAGTGCTCCAATTTTGTAGTAGACAGAACCCTGGTAACTATGCCTCTACCTTGTTTATAGTAACATGAGAACTATCCCTATTCCATCAGCACCAGGACACTTTATCCCTATGTAGTCTACTTTCATTGCTTTCATTACAGTTTACATTATATACTTTTTTATCTGAAGGTATTTGAGAGCACACTGTCTTTCTTATAAAACCTAGTTTTAGGGAAAAATGAGAATATAAAGTCTAACTCATTCTAGTTTAACTGTATAGATAACACTAGAAATACTTTTGGTGCTTCATATGGCAACCAGATTTTCTAAAGTGAAAAAAAAAATCATTACCATCATCAATATTGAAATCATCAACAAAAATACCTTTACCAAGCCACACCAGATACTCTACATGGAGCTACTTAAATCGCATGTTGCCTTGAGGTTTCCTTGTGACACCAGTTTCAATTATCTTCTGCTACTTTATTACATTAATTTTGTCTTTTTTTCAACAATAGCCAATAGTAAATATACTTAAGCTGGTGAAAGGAATCCACATATAGTCTTCTAAGAATTATACAAAGTTTTTTAAAAATTCTACACGACCTTTTAATTTTAATGATATAATTAAATAAAAAAGAGTTGAAACTTTAAGGTTAGATAATTATTTTTTAAATTGGATTACATAGCCACTATAGAGTATATCTAAATTTGTGCATCAGAGAATATAGATACTCTCAGATAAAAATGTTCCTATGGTGCTCATATTTGAAAGTACATGAATTAAATATGCCTCCCTCACTGGTGGTACAAGGAATTGTTATGTCTTAACTATGCTTATGTATTTATTTTATGTAAAAATACTAGTATGCCACTAAAATTTTTATTTTTCTGTAAATGTCACAGCATATTAAAAACATTTTTGAATTGCCTTCATTTAAAATACTTCACTGTAATTTATCTCACAATTGCCCTACATTCTTTTAAATATAACATCCCCATCTTTTCTTATGGACTGTGGGTATACTTACTTCATATGTATGTCATAGTTTTCTTCTAAACTTCAACTATTTTATTTATCTTAAACAATGTCCCCTAATTTTTCTAACATACTCAATTTTGATATTTTATTTTTATAATTTGTAATTTCTAAGCTTGAAGCTCATGTATCAGAAACACTTATCCAGCTAGATAAGATCAAATTATTTAGATTTAGGTGAACATTATTTTAACTTTACCATATATAATTAAAGGTCCAGACTCTAGGGTTCTTTTCCTGGCTTTAACACTTCCTAATGGTGTGCCAGAGGGCAAGTTACTTAAGATCTTAATTCCTCAGTTTTCTAATCTATAGAGAGTTAGTAATAATAGTGTCATTGTCATTAGGTGATTGTGAAGACTAATGGGATGATCCACATACCACTTACAACAATATCTAGGACAAAGAAAGCACACATTAAAGTTATTTTTCTGTTAATTATTACTATATAATAATTGCTATTATTATACAATTTAATTTGAAAGGCCTCTCTTTTAAAAATTCTACCAGATACATTATAGGGACAGACACCTTCAATCAGAAAGATGGCTTTGGTGAAGTACTCCCAGGTCCCAACCCCTCCGTTTTCAAGCCCCATGTTACAAAACTATCATTTGTTAGTTTTCAAAACTTCCATCCAGGATGTCTTAAATAGTCCCTTTGGCATACTCTTCAATTGCTCAGTTTTGAGTATACCTTGCCAAGTCTCTGAATGTTTCACGCTGAGCTATAATCCTAGTATATGTTTAGTCTTTTAAGTAGATGTGTATTTAAGTAAGGTTTGTCTCAAGATTTCTTATCTGTCTACTAGATAGAGGTTTTAGAGGTCCATAATTGGGCAACATGAAATCAGAGTACCATGTGTACAAAATATTAGGTATGCCACTAACACATATTTGATTCCTATGAAGAGAGTCCATACAGTTTGATTAGTTCTCAGAAACAAACAAGAAGATAATCAAACTCCTGTGATTATAATCCCTGCTCTTTGGCACTTTTCTCTGCACTGAAAACTAATACACATGAAAATTGACATGGGGTATTAGTGGGATTCCTACCTTAATCAACTGGAACTTTTCCTTCACCTCACATCCCTGAATACAGCTATAAAACTCACATTAAAAGGAAATAGACTCTGAGACTATGGAACCTAAAAGAGACTATTTTAGAATCAAAGACAAACTGTAGCTCCTTCTAAATTTTGTAATTTCCAGACATACAGGTGATCTAATTTTGGGCCTGAGTTATGAGAAACATATAAATTCTACATAAGCCTCAGGATATGTATAGTTAGGAGATAAGGAAATTGGTAATCTGTCCTACTCTGACACTTCACAGGAATATTGCTCTCCTCAGAGGTTGTCACTGGCTCCCAAATGGGAAATTTTGCAAAGAGGTATCCCACTTTTCCAGGTTATAATTCCCAGGATGTGGCCACTATAAATTTAAGTTGTCAATGCAAAATTCAAGAACCTGATCATGAATAACAAAGTCTTTCTCACAAAGGTCAACAGAAACATAGAGACTTAGCATAGCAGTTAAGTTATATGCATATGGCATTAACAGTTCTGATTTCAAAAAGCAGGTGCAACAATGGATAATGTAGTGATAAAAATATGTTCTTCCTAAATCAAAAGAGTTCTATTTTTTTAATATATTTTTTTCATTTTTAGAATTGACATACAATGTTTATTAGTTTCAAGTATACAACACAGTGATTAGACATTTATATAACTTACAAAATGAGTTATATAAACCCAGTGCCCATCTGACACCATGCATTGTTATATAAGACTACAAACTATATTCTCCATGCTATATTCTGTGAATCCCATGACTATTTTATAACTACCAATTTCTACCTCTTAATCCTCTCCCCTCCTTCATCCATCCTCCCATCCTTACCCCCTGATATGACAACCATCAAAACACTATATCTATCAACTTGCTTCTGTTTTGTTTTTCCTGTTCTCTAGATTCCACATTTAAGTGAAATCCTATGACATTTGCTTTTCTATCTGACTTACTCCATTCAGCACAATATTTTCTAGGTCCATCTATGTTGTTGCAGATTGCAAGATTTTGTTTTTTTATGGCT
The DNA here is from genome assembly GCA_030015415.1 of Cynopterus sphinx. Taxonomy (NCBI): domain Eukaryota; kingdom Metazoa; phylum Chordata; class Mammalia; order Chiroptera; family Pteropodidae; genus Cynopterus; species Cynopterus sphinx. The sequence continues at coordinate 52,951,267 of CM057379.1, forward strand.
GAGTAATATTCCATTTTATATATGTAGCACCTCTCTTTTATCCATTCGTCCATTGATGGACACCCAGATTGCCTCCACATCTTGGTTATTATAAATAATGCTGCAGTGAATACATGGATGCACATGTCCCTTCAAAATAGTATTTGGAGTTTTTTGGATAAATATCCAGAAGTGGGATTACTGTGTCCTTCTTTGTCTCTTGTTATAGCTTTTGTTTTAAAGTCTATTTTGTCTGGTATAAGTATTGCTAGCCCAGCTTTGTTTTGTTTTTATTTTCGTAAAATAACCTTTTACATCCCTTTATATTCAGTCTATGTGTGCTTGTAAACTTAAGTGAGGCGATTATGGGTAGCATATGTAAAGGTTTTGTTTTCTTATCCATTCAGCCACTCTATGTCTTTTTATTGGAGCATTCAATCCATTTATATAAGTAATTATAAATGTTGAAAAACATGTAGTTATTGCCATTTTATTATTCATATTTTTGATCCTCCTCCCCTTCCTCTTCTTCCCTGCCTCCCTCCCCCTCATCCTTTTCTTCTTCTTTTTCAAGAAATTCTTTTAATATTTCTTATAATACTTGTTTAGTACTAATTTAATTATTAATCTTTTTCTTGTCTGGGAAGCTCTATCTGTCCTTCCTTTCTATAGCTTTTATAGCTTTGCTTGGTAGAATAATCTTGGTCGTATGTCTTTGCTTTTTATCACTTTGAATATTTTGTGCCAATCCCTCTGACCTGCAAAGTTTCTGTAGAGAAATCAGCTGACAGTCTTATGGAAGAGTCCTTGTAGGTAATTAAATACTTTTCTCTGCTGCTTTCAAGATTCTCTGTCTTTAACCTTTACCATTTTAATAGGATGTATCGGGGTGAGTCTGTTTCAGTTCATCTTGTTTGGGACTCTATGTGCTTCTTAAACTTGTGTGTCTATTTCCTACACCAGGTTAGGTAAGTTTTTCATCATTATTTCTTCAAATAGGTTTTCTATCCCTTGCTCTCTGTCTTCTCCTTCTGGTAACCCTAGGATGCAAATGTTGGTATGCTTGATGTTGTTCCAGAGATCCCTTAATCTAGCTTCATTTTTTTGAATTCTTTTTTTTTTGTTGTTCAGATTGGGTGTTTTCTGTTACTTTGTCTTCCAAATCACTGATTTGATTCTCTGCTCATTCTGATCTTCAGTTGATTTCCTGTAATGTATAATGTATTCTTTATTTCAGTTATTGTATTCTTCATTT